>JAFFST010046071.1:6868-16721 GCA_022414735.1 Noturus placidus | reverse complement strand
AAAAAAAAACCCAAAACCAAAAAAAAAAAAAAAAAAAAAAAGAGGATCTGGCAACACAGCACAGACGTTTACAGCGCCATCTTTGTCACGGACGTGTAACTGCATCACAAAGCCAGCCTCCATATGAACACATCACCCTAAACCTACAAAAAAAAAAAAAAAAAAAGAGGATCTGGCAACACAGCACAGACGTTTACAGCGCCATCTCTGGCCACGGACGTGTAACTGCATCACAAAGCCAGCCTCCATATGAACACATCAAGCTGCAAAGTTTCCTGTGGACATGGCACAGTTTCACGTCTTTGAAGCACCTGTATCGGGTTTTAATTTCGAGAACTCGACAAGGTATGGTCAAGCTTATCTCTTTCCCTTTGATAGTATTATTGTATGAAAGCGCGTTCAGGTGTTTTTTTTTTTTTTTTTTTTTTTTTTTTTTTTTTTTTAAATGCATCAACGTTTATCAAAACGAAAGTAAAATGTTGCTGTTCCGTGATTCAATATAACATCATGTTTTAAAACTAAGTAATACCGATTAGTTTAGGACTATACTGATCAACTAAAATTTGGTGGAATGATGAAAACCTTATTCATGGCTAAATGTAAACAGGCTTCTTTAAATAATTCTGTGCTTTGTCCTGATGTCTTTCCTTGTCTTGTCATTCAGAAATGTTTTATTGGAGAATGCTCAGGTTGAGGGGAAAATCAAGACGCCCAAACCTGTCAAGACTGGCACAACTATCGCAGGAGTGGTGTTTAAGGTAAGTAGAGGGAATCTGTCCAAATAGTATCCCATCTTAATTATCTAGTATCAAAAGTATCCTGTTATAAAAACTTGTGCGTCGTGCGTGCTTATGTGTGTGTGTTTGTAGGATGGTGTGGTCCTGGGAGCTGACACAAGGGCAACCTCCAGCGAAGTAGTTGCTGACAAAATGTGTGAAAAAATTCACTACATTGCTCCAAACATATAGTAAGTCAAAACATATAGTAAGTCAAAATTCATTCATTCATTCATTTTTATCCTGGTTGGGGATGCAATAGATCTGGGGTCCATCTCACAGATGCCAGTCCATTACAGCATTATGCATACACATTCATGTACTCATTCACATCTTGGGGTAATTTAGCATAGCCAGTCCACCTATTGACATGTTTTCGGGAGGTAACCAGAGAACCAGTAGGAAACCCCCTTTGACACGGGGACATCACACAAACAGTAACCTAGGCTCAGGATCCAGAACCAGAGACCCTGGACCTGTGTGGCATCAACACTACCAACTGCGCCGTTGTATCAACATCATCCAGTATCGAAATATTAATTTAAAAAAATCATGTAAATTTGGTATTGAAAATAAGCTAAGACTAAGACTAACTCTTTATACAGCAAAAAAAAAATTAATTTGTTAAACTATTATGGTAAGATAATGGCACAAATATCCTGACTGTAATGTATTTGTGTATTCATAGTTTTCTTATGTGTTTTAGTTGTTGCGGAGCGGGGACGGCAGCAGACACATTTAAAACTACCGAATTGCTCTCTTCCAACCTCGCCATTTTCTCTTTGAATAGCGAGAGAAACCCCAGAGTCACCATGGCAGCTCACATACTACAGGATATGCTCTTCAGGTGGGCATGACCATGTGTGTTTGTGTTAGTGATGAGATTTGTATTTTTTTGTACAGTACCTTTACTTTGAGAGAGCTTCAGCAGTGCAGTTGTTCCAGACACTGTTTAAAGGTCTTCTGAAACTGTAATTAGGTTCAAGTTTTCATGTTGCCATTTAATTGTTCATCATCTGGCTGTTATATTCCAGATATCGAGGTATGATTGGGGCAAGTTTAATTCTAGGAGGGGTCGACTTCACAGGGAATCATCTCTACACAGTGGGGCCCTATGGGAGCATAGACAAGCTTCCATATCTTGCAATGGGTAAGCATGTGATTATTCACCACATGGAAATGTACATTATATTGCTCTTGTACTAAATATACCAATATTTTTTTCAGGATCCGGCAATTTAGCTGCTATGGGTATCCTGGAGGACAGATTTGAACCCAATCTGGAGGTAGCTGTTTGTTTTTAAGAAGTTTTTGAACAGTTACACCTCTGAAATGATGGACTTGGTAGATAGCTAAAATAACAATAAGTTGGTCAATGTCCAAATATTTATGGACCTACACTATTTGGCCAAAGGTTTGTAGACACATGACCATAACACTCATACATTCTTGTTGGACATCCCATTTCAGATTTAATCCCATTCCCATTTGTTGTTGCAAAAAACCTCCACTCTACTGAGAAGGCTTTCCATGAGATTTTGAAACATGGCTATGGGGATTTGCCCTTTCAGCCACAAGAGTGTTAGTGAAGTCAGACACTGATGTAGAGTGAGGAGGCCTGGGGTGCATTCGGTGTTCTAGTTCATCCCAAAGGTGTTCAGTGGGGTTGAAGTCAGGGCTGCTCCTAGGACATTTTGCATTCAGTTTTGCCTTTAGTCAGGTGATTGACTGGGCCATTGCCCAACATACCACTTATTTGCCTTAAAAAATGGGTTGCTTTTGAAGTATGCCTCAGGACATTGCCCACCTGCACTGTCAAGCACCATCAAATGAGTTCTGCAAAAATTTTACCGAATCTGAGCAGATAATATAGACCTGCGCAGTTAAAATTTTATCCTGCTGTTATGTCAGCCATTACATCATCAGTAATAAAAAACAAGGGAAAAGGTTCCATTGGCAGCCATACATGTCTACACCATAAGATGGGGTGGTATGCTTCAGATCACAAGCAGTTCTCTTTCCTTCTCTTCTCTTCCCATCATTCTGGTGCAAGTTGATCGTTGTCTCATCTGTCTATAGGGTGTTGTTCCAGAACTGTATGGGATTTTAAGATATTTTTGGCAAACTCTAATCTGGTCTTGAACGCTAATCTAGTTCTTGATTGATTGTTGACTTAAACAGGCCAGCTGTTCTGAAGGAGATTTTCTTTATAGGGAAATAATTCTTGTTATCCACCAAAGTTGTTTTCCATTGTCTTCTGGGCTTTTTGTTGTTCCTGGGCTCACCAGTGTGTTCTTACTTTTTAAGAATGCACCAAATAGTTTATTTCACCACACCTACTGTTTTTGCTATCTATGTGATGGATTTGTTTTGATTTTTCAGCTGAATAATGGCTTGCTTTACTAGCAGTGATGGGTCTTTGGACTTTATATTGCGAGTTAACAGCAGCAAATTCCAAATGTAAATGCCACACTTGAAATTAACCTTATACCTTTTAATGTTGTAGACAGCTAATATATGTCATGAAATGGAGGCTGAGATGGAAGCAAGTGCAGGTACAGCAGTTTAATCAAGCTAAGTCCAAGGATTAGGTAGAAATCAATAGTCAAAGACATGCAAAGGTCAGGCGATCAGGCAAACTAGGCAGGGCAGAGGATCGAGGTCAAAAGAGTAAGCAAAGGTCAAAGATCAGATAATCAAACTTGAAATAAGGCTTGGACATACAACAGAGACTAGGCTGCTGAACATGATACTTCACAAAGTCCTGGTGTTTGAACAGTCTCTTATATGAGATAATATGAGATTGGCAACAGGTATGTGTGATTACAATTCTGGAGAAGGTGTATGTGTGTGTGTCTGTGGGAAGTGTAGTCCTCTTTGGCCATGTTTGTAGTTTGCGGTGCATCCTGTTATGCAGTTGCTGGTTCGCTGTGATATGACAATATAACATAAATAACTTTGTCAATGTTAAAATATTTATGGACCTGACTGTATTTTTTTTTGCATGTTCATTCTGTCATCCAGTTAGATGAGGCTAAGGCATTGGTGTGTGATGCGATCCATTCGGGCATCATGAGTGATCTTGGTTCAGGTCATAACATAGACCTGTGTGTGATCACCAGACAAGGGGTTAATTACATCAGACCTTATCAGGAGTCTGAATACAAAGACACAAGGTGAGATGAATAAATACCCACTTAAACATTTTTTGTATGTATTAAAGGTTCTCCAGTAGTTATTATCTTTAACACTTAGGGCTTGGCAGTCATTTAGCTTAGTCTTAGTCTTAGTCTTAGCTTATTTTCAATACCAAATTTACATGACTATTTAGGAGCCAAATATTTTGATGCAATACTAGGTAAGCAGAAAAAAGAAAATTAAAAGATGAAATAGGCCTCTAATTGTCAAATTAGTGTAAATATAAAAAGCTTGTGTGCGTGTGTGTGTGTGTGTGTGTGTGTGTGTGTACAAACACACACACACACACAAACGTTATTAGGAACACCTATACACCTGCACATGCAGATATATGATCAGTCAAACATGTGGCGGCAGCACAATACATAAAATCATGCAGATACAGGTCAAGAGCTTCAGTTAATGTTCACATCAAACATCAGAATGGGGGAAAATGTGTGATCTCTGTGACTTTAACTGTGGCATGGTTGTTGGTGCCAGATGGGGTGGTTTAAATGTTCTAGACATTGCTGATCTCATGGGAATTTCACACACAAGAGTCTCTAAAATTTTATGGATTTGTGTAAAAACTTTCTCTCTGTCTGCATGTGTCTATTTCTCTTTCTTTTTAGAAAGGAGAAGTATAAGTATAAGCCAGGTACCACCCCAGTTTTGACAGAGAATGTGGTTCGTCTGGAGGTGGAGCTACTGCACGAGACAGTTCAGATTATGGAAACAGCCTGAGCTAAGAAAGCACAATCGCTCATGATGTTTGTTATTCAGTACCATTTATTCCCCATTAATTACCATCATCAATGACTTTTGTTAATGGTTAATGATATAATGATATTGTAATAAATGCATGATATCCTGGGATTATTTTTGTTTCATTTTTATGGCTGACAGCAAAATACATGAATACATACTTTTGTCAAGGACAAATTGTTCATTATTAAAATATTTCTGAAATGTTCTAAAATGATGAATTGAGAATTGTTCAAATGATTGTAAAACAACGAAATTCAAATGTAATGAATGCCACGCTCAAAGCCAATGTAGGCTACCATCTACCACATTCTTCATACGATATCTTATGTCCTATCAAAGATATGAACATGGTGAGTACAGTTCAATTAATGATATTAGAAGGAGTTTTAAATCCATTTGATAAATTTACCTAACTACAATAACGTGGACTGACTTCAAATATTTAGCATTTCTTGTTTGCTGGTTTCAGCATCAAAATATCTTTTTATGTTTGCAGCACACAGTGAAACCTTAAACCTAACAAAATCCTTTTATAAGCACATGCATAATCTATATCCAGCAATAAACAGCATTTACTGAATAAATACATTATCTAAGTTAAAAAAAGAAAGCGTTTTTATAAGAAACTTTGATAATTTTATAACATTATGAAGTTGACATTCACATTACCTAAAGGTAGGGGATCTACTCTCCCCTGTGAAGTTTACATGAAACATCCAATTGTTTTTTTTTTTATGGTTTCCTACACGACACAAAGTGCTCTTCAATGTCCCCCCTTATAGTGGCTCCAGTGGAATTTGGCCATTGCTCTTTCACTATCTGAAAAGATTGATGCAGCAGGACTTTCATTTTGTAGTCTGTCTAGTTCTCTCACATATACACACTCAGCTCAAACAGATCAGGTTCCTAAATTTTAGCTTTAATTCTATCCATCCATTTTCAACCGCTTACTCCTTTTCAGGGTCACGGGGGAACCTGGAGTCTATCCCAGGAGACATCGGGCACAAGGCGGGGTACACCCTGGACTGCCATAATCTGAGTTTTGTAATTTCACAGTCTGCTAAAGAGCCAACTCAAGTTTTACCTGAAACTCAGCGCAACTGCATTGCATCAGCATATAGCTGCATTCTGCATCTTTCAGTCCAGTGGGTTTTTTTTCTTCTCCTGTTGAACACCATTTTAACAGTGCTAGCAATAACAGTGTCCTGCTGTGATGTCAGCACGGCACACAACCTCTAATTTCTCACGGGAACAAAGAAAATACACCACCGACTAAATCAGCACCAGTCACTAAAGCAGATCATAAATATTTACATACAAACATATAAAAAATATTTCAGGGTGGACTTTTCCTTTAATCCCAGTTTATGTACAAACCTACTGTATATGGCCAATGCCTAATGAACAAAATATGTGAGGCAAAAACATAAATGGATTATAAATAATTTAATGTCAGTTTATGAGAATAAATTTGGTCATCAGTGCTTGTTTTCATATTATTCACTTCATTTCTGTAACATAAAAATAGCTACAAAAACGGTGTACATGATTTGCCACTACACTGGAATATACAGTATAAAGCGTGACGTTAAAGATGTCACAGCGCCACCTGCAGGCAGGAAGTCTTCCTGAACTCTGATGATGTGAACAGACCAGACCAGCGCTTTCATTGCACAAGTATGAGGACTTTTTCTTCTTAAAAACTCACTTTTGTAACTTTTATGTGTAAAGAAAAATAGGTGCGGACAATGTTTTAAATGATTTTAGACTTTATTTTAAGAAGTACAGTAAAACAGCCTAGTCATGAGCGACAGCATTGTTTGAGCTTTCGGTTTCGAAATTAAGTGGAAGGGATTTGGCGTGTCTAAAGTGTCCGTAGTGTATGAATGTGTGTGTGAGTGTGTATGTGATTGTGCCCTGCGATGGACTGGCACCCTGTCCAGGGTGTACCCCACCTTGTGCCCCATGCTCCCTGGGATAGGCTCCAGGTTCCCCATGACCCTGAAAAGGAGTAAGTGGGTGAAGATGGATGGATGGATTTTTGTTCAGACGTATCATATTTCACAAAGTCTTTTTTTTATTTCAGTAATTTGTTTTTATTCATTATTCATCATTTTAATCAGACCATGGCCCTTGTGGAAGTCAGTGGATCCTCGTCTCATTCCGGAATCGGTTCACAGTTCGGCTCAAAACGGACGCAGTTTGTTGATCCACCGAGTCACTTCAGCTTTGGGACAAAATCTCAGGAATTTGCTGTACCAGTTGGGGTTGATGTAAGCACTATATATATATTTTTTCTTCTTTCAACTGATATTTATTTCCTTTCTTTGTCTATACTGCAGTGAATGTGGGAGGTACCAGTGTCTATAATGATTTCCTTAGCTGTGTTCTCTGTTACAGCCAAGCCACCCTGATTAATGTGCACTCACCTATTTACCTGAAATGTATATTCCACCTACCAACAACACATGTGCTTTATTAACTTCATGACTTGCTATAGCATATAACACCTTGTCGTATATTTTAGACATTGTCCTAGGATGTATAGAAAAGTAGCTTACGTGGCTGAAATAAGGCAATGACACCAATAAGCTCTAGCCTATAGAGAAGCATTCATCACATCACATCACCTCACATACTGAGTACAGATAAACTCTCTACACCACAATGTAATGACGACAGTCTTCCGTATGTTTCAGCCGTCAGCCTTTCTGAAATCATGCAGTTCAGATGATGGGATATCGATAGACTTGAATCACGGAACCACGACACTGGCTTTTAAGTTCCGCCATGGTGTCATTGTAGCCGTCGACTCCAGGGCCTCGGCTGGACGCTATATCGGTAAGCATGCTCATCAAAATGGCGTACATTCATGTAAAGGCAGATCCTCAGAGTTCAGAATGATGAAGTGTACAAATCACCAAATTATATCAATCTTAAATAAAAAAGTTTAAACTTATTGTCTCATTTTTGTGTCTTTTAGCTTCAAAGGAGGCGAATAAGGTGATTGAGATCAATCCTTACCTGCTGGGCACCATGTCTGGTAGTGCTGCAGACTGTCAGTACTGGGAGAGACTTCTGGCTAAGGAGTGCAGGTCTGTCTGAGCAAAATCTGAAGGGCTGGAGTGAATCCCCAACAGGATAAAGTTACCATTCTGTGCATTAAACATGCCCGAGCATAGCTGGCACATCTTGTAGCTTTACTATTTTAGAGTACAGTAATGAGTATTGACAAATAACACATTACTAACACGCTGTGTGTGTGTGTGTGTGTGTGTGTGCACGTGTGTTTCATGTATGTCCTCAGGCTTTACCAGCTTCGTAACAAGCAGAGGATATCAGTGTCTGCAGCTTCCAAGTTGCTGTCTAACATGATGCTTGGTTATAGAGGCATGGGCCTGTCCATGGGTAGCATGATCTGTGGCTGGGACAAGAAGGTAGAGTTAACTTTAACACATGACGTGAATTATTAAAAACATCTCTGTCCATTCACCTTCAGGTTTTTTTGTAGGTTAACCTTGTTGATGTTTAATCTGACCTCTGCATCGACAATTGAAATTAAATTTTCTGTTTCTGTGTTTCATAAATCAAATTAAATTAGGCCTATATGCTTATTTTTGTAATTTTTTAAAATCACAGTATGTACAAGCCTTGCACCTCAATAGTACTAGACAACCATCCACGTCAGTTCATCAATTAGCTTCGCCAAGCAGCAATGTATTACTGCTACGTTATACTGTGACGGCCAGTAATATGTACAAATGGTCTGTCATGATGATTTTCATCTATCTTCAAATACTACTCAACTTGTTACCTACCTAACTGAACACTAAACAAACAACAGCAGACAATAAGCTGTGGTCATGATCACAGGGGACACACTACATTGAATAAACAAGCTCATTCAAAGCAATTTGATTCAGTTTATGTGTATGTACTCGAAGTCATTTAAGTAACATAAATATCACTTTATTTGTTTTTAGTTGTTAAAATTGCTGCAAACCTACATAATTGTGTTGGCATCTGCAGGGTCCTGGTCTGTATTATGTAGATGATAGTGGAACACGCCTCTCAGGGCAAATGTTTTCCACGGGCTGTGGGAACAGCTATGCATACGGGGTGATCGACAGTGGCTACCGTGAGGATATGACAGTAGAAGAGGCGTATGAGCTCGGCCGCCGTGGCATTGCTCACGCCACACACAGAGACGCCTACTCTGGTGGAGTTGTGAACCGTAAGTGATATCCATACATTACATTCTTAAAACAGTTTTTTTTGCGTGTGTGTGAAAAAGTATGTGCACATACATTCAGTGTTCAAAAGCATGGCACTGGTCAGTGATTATGTGGGTAAATAAATATGATTGTATAGCATTTGTACATTGTATTGTGCAAGAAAAATGCGAAAGTACTCTCTCAATGATCTCTGTGTGTTTATGCTAATGTATGAATGTGTTTTGAACTGTGTTTCTTAAATACCTTTTTAGTCTATCACATGAGGGAGGATGGTTGGATTAAGGTGTGCAAGGAGGACGTATCCGATCTCATCCATCAGTACAGGAAAGGAATGTTCTGAACCTACGGATTCTTTTATACTCACATACTAACACTGATTCATTAATGAAAAATAAAGATGGCTTTCAAACCAAGCACTAAATGATTCAATTCTTTTTAGACAGTAGGTGATTCTGTAGTTGTGACCCCTAACATGTAACATAGCTGAGCATAATGTAAAGTGTAGACTTTCCTAAGTCTAAAGACTTTCCTTTTCAACACTCACTGAGAAATATGCATATGGATATCAAAACTGCTCCTGAAGCACTTTTGCAATGTCCATGCAAGTTAACTACATTTATTTTTTATATACATATATAAAATTGATTATCTATATCCACCTCCTTGGTGTTATTTAAAAAGATTATGTATATCACCTAGAGTACTGATATCTGCTGTACATTAGTCACTTTAGTCACAAAGTGTGATATGCTGTGTAACCTGGTGTTTTTTTTTTTGTTTTTTTTTATAAGCCTAAATAGTTTTTTTTTATAATACTGTACTACCACAACTGGTCACCACACAGAACATTTTACTGGTGTTGCCTTTGAGTAAGTGTGGGTAACTCTTTAAAATGAC
>JAFFST010046071.1:1868-4368 GCA_022414735.1 Noturus placidus | reverse complement strand
ACAAACTGTATCAGATTTTAACACATACAAATCAAAACATAAACAACACCTATTGATATCTAAGCAAGCCAGTTAACGCTGCACTACTACTTCCACCGGAAACTATACCCATAATCGTTCATACAGCAAGGAAAAAGGCGATTAACAGGCAGGTTCACTAATAACCAATACCCTGATTAGTCTCTTTACCTTGCTTGTCAGGGTTTCAGTTCTGTAGAAAGTTCAAGACTGCCATGTCTGTAAAAGGTTACGCTGCACGGTATATAGAACCTATAGCAATTTATAGCATGTTCCAATGCATACAAGATTAATTGCTAAATTCTTTCCAAAACACCCATGGGGCAGTGTCCACATTGACCACAATATGAAATTAATATTCAGTAATGTTTTGTAATCTCTGTATTGTTTAAAAAATAAATAAATAAATAAATAATAATGCTAAAAAATAAAAGTTACATAAGAAAATACCACAGCTACAGAATCACTTATTGTTAAAATGAAATGGCATCTTTTATCGTTTAGTCTGAAAACCATCTTTATTTTCATTACTGAATACAGATACAGTGTTTGTGTGAGTATCAAAGCTCATGTACACTCAAAACATTCCTTTCCTGTACTTATGGATTAGATCTGATACGTCCTCCTTGCACACCTTAATCCAACCGTCCTCCTTCATGTGATAGACTGAGAAGATACAAAAGAACACATAAACACGGTCTGAGTATAATTATATTTATAATATATAATGGTCATTTTACTTTACAAAGAAGTGCAAAATAGTATTTATTTACACTCATGATCATTATCCAGTACCTTTAAACAGTAAATATATGGGCACATCCTTATTAGAAATTCCAGGTTTAAGTGAGTATGCAATGTATGGATATCACTTACGGTTCACAACTCCACCAGAGTAGGCATCTCTGTGTGTAGCGTGAGCAATGCCACGGCGGCCGAGCTCATATGCCTCCTCCACTGTCATATCCTCACGGTAGCCGCTGTCGATCACGCCGTATGCATAGCTGTTCCCACAGCCCGTAGAAAACATTTGCCCTGAGAGGCGTGTTCCACTATCATCTACATAATACAGACCAGGACCCTGCAGATGCCAACACAAATATGTCAGAAGTGTTTGTGTGCATGCTTAAAGGAAAAAAAAGCAATTTTAACAAGGAATAAGGATATATATATACATACTGTATATACACAATCAAACGTATGTACTTTTTCATTCACAAGAAAAGATTATATACTTTTAGTGCATTTTGTAAGTAGGAGAATTCAGACGCAGTGGGTGAGCCCAACAAGCACCTAGGCTAGGTTTTTTACATTATAATTTATAATTTATAATTTATCAATTTGGATAGCGCTTTTTACAATGGTACATTGTCTCAAAGCAGCTTTACAGAAATATCATTTTTACATTTACAAGCGACTTACTAATGAGAGCACATTCACACACCAATGGTAGCAGAGCTGCCATGCAAGGTGCTAGCTTGCCATTGGGGGCAACTTAGGGTTCAGTGTCTTGCCCAAGGACACTTCGGCATGGGATCACCCGGGCCGGGATTCGAACCGCCAACCCCACAGTTAGTGGATTAGTGGACAACCCGCTCTACCGACTGAGCCACAGCCACCCTTAATTATATATATATATATATATACACAGTACCTCACAAAAGTGACATTTTCACTTAGGGGTGAACTTTTGTTGCCAGCGGTTTAGACATAGACATTAATGGCTGTGTGTGGAGTTATTTTGAAGGGAGGGACAGCATATTTACACATTCAGCCTCGTTTGGTTGTGAAATAGATCCTATTATTATTATTATTATTATTATTATTATTATTATTATTATTATTATATTACTGAGTGCTTCATAACATGAAAAAACTTGCTCAGCTGGCCTTTAAGACTTTGAAAATGTCAGAGTACATGACTGCTGTACCTTCTTGTCCCAGCCACAGATCATGCTACCCATGGACAGGCCCATGCCTCTATAACCAAGCATCATGTTAGACAGCAGCTTGGAAGCCGCAGACACTGAGATCCTCTGCTTGTTACGGAGCTGGTAAAGCCTGAGGACATACATGAAACACACACACACACACACACACACACACACAGAGCGTGTTAGTAATGTGTTATTTGTCAATACTCATTACTGTACTCTAAAATAGTAAAGCTACAAGATGTGCCAGCTATGCTCGGGCATGTTTAATGCACAGAATGGTAACTTTATCCTGTTGGGGATTCAATCCACCCCTTCAGATTTTGCTCAGACAGACCTGCACTCCTTAGCCAGAAGTCTCTCCCAGTACTGACAGTCTGCAGCACTACCAGACATGGTGCCCAGCAGGTAAGGATTGATCTCAATCACCTTATTCGCCTCCTTTGAAGCTAAAAGACACAAAAATGAGACAATAAGTTTAAACTTTTTTATTTAAGATTGATATAATTTGGTGATTTGTACACTTCATCATTCTGAACTCTGAGGAT
>JAFFST010046070.1:2500-19819 GCA_022414735.1 Noturus placidus | reverse complement strand
CCGTTCCTTGCGAAAGTATTCGGCCCCCTTGAACTGTTCGACATTTTGCCACATTTCAGGACTCAAACATAAAGGTATAAAACTGTAATTTTTAGTGAAGAGGTGGGACACAATCATGAAGTGGAACGAAATTTATTGGATATTTCAAACTTTTTCAACAAATAAAAAACTGAAAAAAAAAGTCAGAATTGTGAGATATTAAAATTTTGAGTAAACAAAGTCAGAAATGTGAGATGTTACCTCAAAATTGTGAGGAAAAAAGTCAGAATTGCGAGATGTCAGAATTGTGAGGAAAAAATTCAGAATTGTGAGATGTTACCTCAAAAATTGTGAGAAAAAAATCAGAATTGCGAGATATTTCTCCATTGGGGAAACAGGCTTCCATATGGAACTGCTGCTGTATAAAATGAATCAACACTTTCTGACCAATCAGAATTGAGAATTCAACAACACTGTGATATTAGACGTAATGAAAACGCCGCCTTCTTGTCAAGTGATGGTTAAACATTTTAGCCTTATTTTTTAAACAGCATTTATACTTTCATTGATATATCTAAAACTATCAGCAATCATCCATTTTCTAAAAATGCCTACTAATATAATAAACGGAAGAGGAACATGGAAAAGTAGGTGATCACCTTCCAGCTCTATTACGTTAACATTAGGCTTGAACTAAGCCTCTAATCAGCTTCTCGCCACACAGAACTGAGAGGTCAGTTCAGTTCATTTTAAACACATCACTGCTTTAGGAACGAAATCCAAAATGGTTGTGCTTCTTTGTTGGATGCTTTCAACACAACACGCTTCGAGTCTTGACTCGACTCCTTATTATAGCATGGTTATCATCATTTTTGGATAATTAGGACGTCACTAGAAATGGCAGCATGATGTGTTCTGCTAGCCCGGCTCAGATCTTATAGCCAAACCGCTAGCATTTTATTAAGTCTGTAATGCTATACGGCCATTACGTGCCAGCTGACGGCGTGTTTGACACGCTCCTTCTTGTTTCGAGATTAGCTACAGGATTCTTCAGTGTATTGTTTCCCAGGGTTTCTTATTCATCAGTAATATTAAACCACTCTTTTAATCCCAGAACACACACTTGCGATATTGCTATTTATTTTTCCCTGTACGTTTTTAACACCACAGACATGTATTTCAGGGATATTTAGTCGTGTCTGCTAAGTTTCACTTCTGTTCTATTATGAACAAATTCTTACAGCACATGATTGAAGTATAATCATATTATACAACAGTCTTATTTCACAGGATGAGCCAAGTAAATTGTTATTCATTTGTCTTCTGAAGGAAAAGTAAAGATCGTTAAACAAAATGATTACACCGATCATCTCATTCAAAAGTTTTCACCCCCCTGGTTCTTAATGTATCAATGAATGTTTGCATGTTTTGTAATAGTTGTGTACGAGTCCCTCAGTTGTCCTCAGTGTGAAAAGATGGATCTCAGCATCATATAGCCGTCGTTGGAAAGTAGTCAAATATGCAGAAGATGCTCGAAAAGCAAATAATGTGAAGGACCTGGAGGATTTTTCTGAAGAACAGTGGGCAGTTTAACTGCTCAGGACAAACAAGGGACTCGTGAAGAACTATCACAAAACAAGAAAACAGTCGTTGATCATCCGTGTAACGACACACAGTATTAAGAATCAAGTGTGTGTAAACCTTTGAACTGGATCATGTGTGTAAATTTAGTTATTATTGCGTCTTGTGAACTATATGTAAACATCTGTAATGTGAAACGGCTTACTTAATAAAAAACTAAATACAATGTTTATGATCTGTCTTTAAATTATTAATATTTTGCAGATTCTGCAGGGTGTATGTAAACGTAGGTCCTCAACTGTATGCAACTGAAAGTCACGTTATTTGTTACTGAGAAAATATTGAATTGTTATTGTGGTGTGACATGAATCGTGATCCATCACAAAAGTGGGTTGTAGGAATGTATAACTCTACGCTTGAGGTGGTAAAACATTACTAAAATAGATTAGAAAATTCCACTGCACCTTCAGATTTCAAACGTCTCATCAACTTTGGCGCCGCTCCACCTGCGTCAGCTCAGAAATAAATTTTTGATCAGTACAAAAAAATTGGCTTGTGCACTAGATAAATTTGACCCACAAATTATACCTGTACTGCCATAATAATGAATCTGCTGTGTGTTTCCCCAGCTGATCCAGTTGATTGTGAGCCACTTGGCCGTGCCAGATCTGTGTCGTCTGGCTCAGAGCTGTAAGCTCCTACAGCGCCACTGTTATGACCCGCTACAGTACATTCAGCTCAGCCTGCAGCCGTATTGGTTCAGCTTGAACGATCTGTCTCTGGCGCACTTACAATCCCGCTGCGCACTCCTGCAGCGCCTCAACATGTCCTGGACCGGAAACAGAGGAGCCGTCACGGCAAGCGGATTCTGCAGGTGAGATGGTTTAGGATGTGGTCCATGAGGACACAAGAACACACAATAGCAGCCATGTGCATCATGATAATCACTTTTCATAGTGTCTTTCCACTGCTCTTTCTCTCTCGCTCAGTTTCATCAAGGCATGCGGAGCAAGCTTGGTGTGTTTGGAGCTGTCGTGTTGTCACTTCCTGAACGAAGTGTGTTTGGAGGTGATCGCGCAGACGTGCGTGAGCCTTCAGGAGCTCGATCTTGCGTCGTGCGACCGTCTCGAACATCAGGCGTTCAACCACATCGCTAAACTCGCACGCCTGCGTCGTCTCATCCTGTACCGCACCAAGATTGAGGTGAGCATCCCTGGTGCCGTTACGTTAGCGACAGTGGTGCTATGGATACAAACATACAACTCAAACCTCTATGTTTATCATGTTCAGTTTGAACAGAATTATGGGATTTCTGTCTCCAAAAGCAACACGTTTCTTTAAATTTGTCTTAAACACTACTCCTGAGAAGATCAGGAGAAAACAGGTCAGCCAACCGGCCAAGAAGCCTACAGTTACATTAAAAGAACTCCAGCAATTTCTGACAAGTACTGGTTGCTCCCAACATGTGACAACAATCTCCAGAATTCTTCATACCTTTGAGCTATGGGGAAGGGTGGCAAGACGGAAGCCTTTTTTAAACCAATAAATAAATAAATAAATACATCCAATCTCCTAAAACCATGTGGAATAATGTCTAATGATCTGATGAGACCAAAGTTGAACTTTTTGACCATAATACCAAAAGATATGTTTGGCATAAAAAAAAAAAAACAAACACAGCACATCACCTAAAGAACACCATGCCCACGGGGAAGCACGGTTGTGGCAGCATCATTGCCTTCAGCTGGAACTGGGGCTTTAATCAGCATGGAGGGAATAATGAATAGCTCCAAATAACAGTCAATTTTGGCGCAGTACATTCTGCTAAAACATTTATTAAGATGATGAAGAATTTCACCTTTCAGCATGAGAATGACCTGAAGCAAACCTCCAGCTGAACAAAACAATGGCTTCACCAAAACAAGTTCAAGGTTTTGGAACGGCCCAGTCAGAGTCCACACCTAAATCCAATCAAAGATCTGTGGGGTGACCTGAAGAAGGTTGTTCACAGAAGATGCCCAGTCAATTTTACATTAAGTTCGAACGCTTAAGTCAAGATGTGCCAAACTGATTGAACGCTGTGATCAAATTTAAAGGTGCTGCAACTAAGTATTCGTTTATGCACGTACACACCAGGTTATTGTACATTTCTTTTTATTTCTTTTTTTATCCCCTAAAATAATTCTTATTGTTTTTTACTTGAATCAATCGGTTAAATTTTCGCATTAAAGGTAGAAAAGGTTCTCACATGATTTATCTTGGTCTCATTTATTTATTTATTTTTACATCATGAAGCTCTGCCATTTTAACGGGGGTGTGTAGACTTTTTATATCCAGTTATTGCTACAATAACTATAAACACTGTACCCAATTGGGATTATCTTGCACAGAGGACATACAGGGTTGTTATGGCCTCTTAATACCTGCCTTTTGTAATAAACAACTGATCTGACTGTCTATTCGCATAGTGTTTTGGGCGTTGTTTACTTATGAATGCGCGCACACACACACACACACACACACACACACACACACACACATAAGCTATATCTATTCCACTCTCAAATCTGTCACTGATGTTTCTTCATCATCAGCAGAACAAGAGATGTACAGTCAAAGAAACATCACCACACACACACACACAACCACACACAAGCGCTTCACCGAGACGTGTTTTAACCCGAGCTCAGAACAATAGCTCTGTTCTCTGTGCTTTTACAGAGACGTGTTTTTAACTCAGCTAGTCTGTGTGAAAATTAAGATGTTTTTTTTTTGGTTTTTGTTTTTTTTTCCCTGAAATTTTAAACCCCTGTGTTTTTAATCCCGGTTTTAGCAATATGTTCCAGACCATGAAGTCATGTAATAGTTTTATTTTGACATCTCTGTTCCTCAGAACGAGGGTTTCTCAGTCTTCTGTGGTTCACGGATCTGTTTTCTTTAATTATTTCATATGAAGTGTTTGTTCTGTCATGCCTCCTTGGTTCAGGGTGGAGAAATACGGTCGGGGTGCCCTAACTTTCATTTCATCAGTATCAGTAAACACTGACATTAATAACCCGACATTCTGCTTAGTTCATCCTGATTAGTCATGAATGTAATATTAAATTGATTTGATTTATCTGGATATTTCATTGGTAATCTGGTCAGAATGTGTTGTTGTTTTTCTAGAACAGCGACTCTGACGGTATTATTAATATTAATTCACTCGTCCTAACAAGGTACTTAACAAAGAATAAATATATTGTCGTCGGTGCGCTGAAGCTTTCTGTAAGGAGATGTTTAACATATTTAACAATGATGGAAGGAGTTCTAGTGTCAGAACTTTAAGTATTTTTGAGTATGTTTTCTGCCACAGCAGTTCCACAACATTAAATGAATAAATAATAATAATGACGTGTTGTGCAGTAATAAATTAAAAACTGTACTTGTCAAATTGATGAGGAATAAACTATTTCTAGACATGCTGACATTGACAAAGTTTACATTTAAAATGTGTACATTTAAAAGTTTAAAAAAGTTTACACCATTGTCTCTTAATGTATCGTGTGCAACTAAATACAATTCTTATGATCTTTCCTATTATTATTATTATTATTATTATTTGATTAACATTTTGAAGATTCTGCAAGTTGTATGTAAACTTTTGACCTCGGCTGTATAAGTAAGATGCAAAGGCCTATATTCTAAATGCCAATTTGTATATAAATAGGAAATAATGAGCTTCTACTCAGTTGTTGGTAGTGAAACAGGCTGCATAATTGTGGTCCGTTCTAATGCTTTCTCTTTTTCTTCTCTGTGTGTGTGTGTGTGTGTGTGTGTGTGTGTGTGTGTGTGTGTAGCAAACTGCCATATTGAGCATCCTGACTTTCTGTACTGAAGTGCGACATCTCAACTTAGGCAGCTGCGTGATGGTGAGTTCTTTTGGCTATTTGGCGTCTTTTGGTGAAATCATCTTGTTCTTCCTCTTTCGAAAATTCTGAAACACACCAATGTTCACACATTGTAACTTTTTTTTTTTTTGGAATGAATTTAACATTTGGACAGAAAATCATATGCTGTGCCATCATTAGTACGAAGCGTCCTTTTCCTGGCTGATTTCCTAGGTGTTTGCGAAAAGTCACTGTTTGTACCTCAGATTTCTCCAAATTGTCTAATGCACCTATTTTATTTTATTTTTTGGGGGGCCAAAGAGTCCTGTTTGAACAAAAAACCTTTTTTTTCCTGTCCTAGAAGTCTGCATTTTTTTATCCACAGACTGTCCATTTTTTTCTCAGGAACATCTTCCGCTTTGTGTTCAGTGTATAAAGTCTATTTGTGCTCTAAGGGTCCATTTTAGTGGTGGATGATATGACAAAAATATTATATCCTGATTATCAAGGACATTTCTTCAATGCATGATATGTATGTGTATATGTGTGTGTGTGTGTGTGTGTGTGTGTGTATATATGTATGTATATATATATACATGTATGTGTATAGAGAGAGAGAGATAGATAATAAGATAAATATATACATTTGCTAACAATTTTCCAGCTGTAAAGTCGTGTTGCATTTAAAAAATGTAAAAAAAAAAAAAAAAGTCTGATACTTACTTTATTTAACACTAAAAATGAGGGAAATATACATCTATGAGGTGGCAGCGGCACAGTGCATAAAATCATGCAGATACAGGTCAAGAGCTTCAGTTAATGTTCACATCATACAACAGAATGGGGAAAATCTTTAGTCTGAGTATTTCAGATACTTCTGTTCTCCTGGGATTGTCCTACACAACAGTGTCTAGTGATTACATAGAATAGTGCAACAAAACAAACACTGTGTGTGCGGAGCATTCGCAGGTCGAAACACCTCGATGATCAGAGAGATCGGAGGAGAAAGACCAGACTGGTCTGAGCTGACAGGAAGTCTAAAGCAACTCAAATAGTCACTCTTTACAACCGTGGTGAGCAGAAAAGCATTTAAGAACGCATGACACATCGACCCTTGAGGTGGATGAGTTACAGCGGGAGAAGACCGCATCGGGTTCCATTGTGGTCAGCCAAAAACAGGAATCTGAAGCTTTCATGGGCACAGACTCACTGAAACTGTACCAGATGGGGAAAAAGATTTTTTCCTCGCAAATCTTCAATTTTTGTTTTAATTAACATTATACAAGATCAGTCCCGACTGAAATGGTTTTCAAATAGTCTGTTCTATTTGTGTTTGTATTATGGTGAGTGGTCTGAACGGGACGCTGTTCTGTCCTTTTTTGTCTGTCTCCAGATTGAGGACTATGATGTGGTTGTGAGTGTGTTGAGCACCCGTTGTCGTTCCCTCGTGTCTCTGGATTTGTGGCGCTGCAGGAGTCTGAGTGAGCGCGGCCTCGCCGAGTTAGTGTCGGGCTGCGGCGCTTTAGAGGAACTCGACCTGGGATGGAGCTCCGCCCTCCACAGTGGCTCCGCTCTCCACGGCGGATCTGCATCCTTCAGACATGCGGCACGCAGACTGAGCCGCCTGCGCAGACTCTACCTCACCGCTAACCGCAATATCTGTGATGCAGACCTGGAACACATCGCAACACACTGTCCTGCACTGGAGCACCTCGATATACTGGGTGAGGAGAGGCACTAAAACGCACACACTTTCCAGATAATTTTTCACCCTGTTTCGGACGCACAGAATTATGGGATTGGCTACTCTGAGAAGAACATGTTACACATTCTCGTTCACATTTGTCCAAAATAAGGATTCAGAGGTGTTTGTAATGTGTAGTCATTGTGTACGTGTGTGTGTGTGTGTGTGTGTGTGTGTGTGCGCGTGTGTGTGCACACATACAGGTACACGGTTGGTGAGTCCGGCAGCTCTACGCAGGCTGCTCCAGTTGTGTCCCCGCCTGCGTCTGCTCGACGTTTCCTTCTGCTCGCAGATTGACATGCGGACCGTACAGGAGCTCAGCGCTCTTTTCCTCAATGTCTCCATCAAAAAGAGCTTTACTCAGTGACCCCTCACCTTTAACACTACTCACTTTGATGATGATCTGATGTTCTGCAGACACAAGGACCCTGTGGACTAGCACTCATAAGATGGACACCACAATGAGCACTAACACATAACTGGAACTCTCTCTCTCACACACACACCCACACACACACTCACACACACTCACACACTCTTATCCATTGTGTTTATTAGAAATTAACAATGACCATTGATGTGATTTACACTTCTTTTGTTCAGATTTCTTGAAGTGGCTTTTTTTCCCTATTTTTTTTAGGGATTTATTTTTTTATTGTGCCGTTATTATTTGCAGATAAATCCCAGTAAAAAAAACAGCAATATTTTATAACAAACTCACATTCTCTGAAATATGAACAAGTCAGTTTAACACTCCTATTGTTTCCTTTTAATGAACATAATAAATAGATATTGATTTATTTTTTTTAACAAAAGCCAACTCACAAACCAGGAGCAGTTCATACTGAAAATTAATAATAATTGTCTGGTGTGAAAGCCAGTTTTGATTCATTTTGATTCTTCCAGTAACCCCTCTTTGTCTCGAGTGCATGTAGGTGAAGATAAAATAATTGGGCAATCTGTAATCTTTTTTGAGAGAAAAAATCGCTTAAATTGAGGAATCCTAGTTGTTCATCTTTTCTTTATACATAATTATCCTAAAATACAGTGTACACAAATCTTTATTCCATTCAGTCCTTTTCTTTTTCTCCCAATTGTACTTTTTCTTTACATGTAACACCGCCCCCTAGTGGACACGTTTACGTTACGTTGACGGACGCTAGTCCGAACGTCTGCTCACGATGACGGAAAACGCTCGCGGATACGAAGATGTAGAATTATAAATCGGGTCCAAAGCCTAGTGCTCACTATACAGTTTGAACTAATTTCCTAGTCGACAACTAATTTTGGATCAGGTGGTAGAGTTGTCCACTAATCGTATGGTTGGTGGTTCGATTCCCGGTTCATGTGACTCCACATGCCAAAGTGTTCTTGGGCAAGACACTGAACATCGAGATGCTCCCGATGGCAAGCTAGAGTGTTGCATGGCAGCTCTGCTACCATTGGTGTGTGTGTGTGTGAATGGGTGAATGAGAAACAGCATAAAGCGCTTCGTAGAACTGTTAAGGTTAAAAAAAGTGCTATATAAGTGCAGACCATTTACCATGAATTGCAGGGTACAGAAACATCCAATGAGAGCCTGAGACTAAATCCGCTGGAACGTGCAGCAGATCCCTGAATCCAGTTTATCATTCATCTGTTTATTTGGGAGCGAGAGGGCAAAGTGTAATTACAATAATAATACGTCTGTATAATAAAAATGTTTATTCATGTAATACAAAGGGGGCACGTTTGCCTCGCACCTCCAGGATTCACCCTGTGTGCTTGGAGTATGCACGTTCTCCCTGTGCTTCTGGTATTTTCTCCAGGTTCTCCAGTTTCCTCCCCTAGTCCAAAGACATATGTTGTAGGCTGATTGGATGTCTATAATGTGAATGTGTGTGATTGTGCTCTGTGATTGGTCCGCACCCAATACAGGGTGTCCCCTGCCTTGTGCCCCGAGTTCCCTGGGATAGTCTCCGAGCAGTTATAGAAGTCATACCAAAATATTATTCCTGACAGCGCACAGTATAAAAAGTTATCTTTTTTCCTCCACTATACACTCTCCACATCTTCCCAACCAATATTTCTTCCACATTTACTCTTCTTTCTTTTTTTTCTTGTTGCCCGTACAAAATAGTGTCAGAAAGTCAATAGAAAGTGACCGCTCATCGCTCATATTTATTTTTGTGAGAAAGAGGGATTCTGTGATCTTGATAGTCATGCAGTGTGCACTCTGTTTAAAACGATTATCACCGTCCTAACACTATTTCGGTAACACCTCGTTGAAATTATTTTTAGACCAGGCTCAAGTATTTACAGGAAAACAAATGACCCGGCATTAAGCAGCTTTCACCTAAATATCTTATCTATAGCTAATCCAACATTGTAATAGAGATGCGATCCTGTCAGGACTGACCCTATCCCTACCCCTAACCCTAACACTATCAGCAACACTAACAGGACAAACACTAAAATAGACTGTACCTGCACCAGTTGGGGGCGCTGATTAGTAGTGTTGATTTGGTGGCTGTGCAAGCCTTATAATACAGACAGTATACACATATGCTGTGTCTCTGCATTTTATATAGTGAGAGTATATATTTTTATTTTTAGATTAATATTGAGGAGCGTCTCAAAAATACAGCAGTGGATAATAATTCTCGGATAATAATGTTTCGGAGGAAATAAAAATATCTCTCGGACATCCAGGCATTGTTTTGAACCCAGCTCTGTTCTACGTTTGTGTTGGATTATTAATTGAAGCTGTGAGTTAAATACGTGCCATCGACAGTGTGTGTGTGTGTGTGTGTGTGTGTGTGTGTGTGTGTGTGTGTGTTCATTGTAAGTTCCATTTCCTTCGAATAACATGCTGAATGCTAAGCAGTATGTCAGTGCCTTATACTGAAGAAGCGATACTGTGTGTGTGTGTGTGTGTATGAGATACACAATTGTGAGTGTAATAAATACAAAAGATATGGCTTAATTTTTCACTGTCTGGTTTCTCAAAATGCCTTTGGAGAAGCTTGAAGTCAATAGACTAAACAAACTGTGCAATCAAAGCACAAATGACACAAAAGGACAAGCTGTAGGTTTTGTGTGCTTTTGAAAGAAAACGCTATAGCTTTTCTGTTTACCGTACTCTCTGTTCAGAAAGAGACACTGCACGATGACGGACTAGAAACACTCAACTCCGAGAAACAAACAAACAAAAACAAAATAGTTATAGTGAATAGTGATGCCTGTCGGTCTTTCAATGTTTGTGTTCCTTTGTGTATGTGTAATAGTTTTATGATGAGAGCCCCTTCTAAAAGGCTCAACAGAAATGGTTTCATAATAGTAATGCTGAGTTCCTCCAGGCTGAAGAGACGATGTTTTGATGACACACTACACATGCTGATACAGCAGCTGCTTGTGAGCGTAGACTTCGGTTTGTGGCACAGGACGACATTAATAATGACATAGCCTCAAAAAGAATAAATCTGACAGACTATCAGATTTGACTTATGCCACAGGCTGTTTAGAGTAGCAGTTTAGAGAGTCGGCAACATGCACAGATCATACATAAGATTAAAACCACTGACGGGTGAAGGGAAAACCATTGAATATCTCGTTAGAGTGGCACCTGTTAAGGGGTGAAAAAATGGGTAAGTGTAAGGATCTGAGTGACTTTCACAAGGGCCAGATTGTGATCTCTAGAGGACTGGGTTGGAGCTCCAAGGAATGACGAACAGGTGACAGGGTCATGGGCACTCAAGGCTCATTGATGCACTTGAGTGAATGCCAGCCTGTCTGGTCCGATCCCACAGAAGAGCTACAGTAGCACAAATTGCTGAAAAAGTTCATGCTGCTTATGCTAAAGAGTTGTCAGAGCACAGTGATGCACAGCTTGCTGCATATGTGGCTGCGTAGCTGAAGACCGGTCAGAGTGACTGTGCTGACCTATGTTCACCACCAGAAATGCCTACAATGGGCACGTGAGCATCAGGACTGGACCATGGAGCAATGGAAGAAGATGGCCTGGTCTGATGAATCACATTTTCTTTTACATCATATGGATGACCAGATGCATGTATGTTGCATCCCTGAGGAAGAGATGGCACCAGGACACACTATAGGAAAAAGGAAAGTCGGCGGATGGTTGCCGGGTTTCAGCAAAATTTCCAGAACAACTACATCCTAAAAACCACAACACACAACATACCTCAATCTAGCCTAAGGAATTCAGGCACTGGAAAATGAAAAAGGGAGACACATTTTTCTTCTTTTTCTCAGCTTTTGCATGGGTCACCATGGTGCGTGCACATTTCTGATATACGGACGTTATCCGCTCTATAATCCTCCTTCCCATCTTCCATTCTTTGCGATATATCTGACAATAAACATGCTTCTGCACATCACAGACACACTGTATGCACTTCCATGTTGGCTTTCTTTGTGGAAATATCACATTATTAGATTACATTCTGATTATCTGCTATAACAAATCTTGGTGGCTACGGAGTGTTTTTAAACCAGCCCAATTTGGAATAAAAACCAGACCCTGGCAACCCTGTTATTAGCTGTCCTGTCCACTTCATCTTCCTCCACAGAAAATGTTCACAGAGCGAGCATGTGGCAGCGTGATTCCTGTCCCATTGGTTCCCTATTATCGCTTATTGCAGTTCCCTTTTTTGACCACTAGGTTAAGTAATAACACTATGGCTTTAAATGGCGCAGTGAGCATGCTGTGCTGAGGTTTCACAACATTGAGAAGGATGAGCAAATCGACGGAACATCAGATTATATCTGACATTTTTTAAGTCATTGCTCACTCAAATGAATTCATTCGTATTTCAGTGGAATTTAAAATGTATGGAGTTGAAGTGAAGGAGGACTTACTCTAATAAATTTTAACATTTGTTGAACAGCTGATATACAGAATATGTCTGTATTATTTGATACACAACACAGTTAATGACTGGAACTAACACAAATACATACAAGAGCTCCTGATTTTTTTTTTTTTTTTTTTTAACCAGCATGGCCATTAAAAAGATTTTTTCCTAGTCATCATGCTGCCTCGGAACATTGTGTGCACTACAGAAAATTGCCATTTTTATTAAGTTGACAATCATATATTTTCATTTCAGAAGTAATTTTAAGGTCTCTGCCATTTCCCATCACTGTATCTGCCTCCAAACTAATGTAGCATCCAAACAAAATGTACGTTGTGTCACAATTCACCTATTTTACACCCTAACTTTTATCTGAGATTAGAATTAGTGTGTCCCAAATAGTAGTATATTGAAATTAGTATCCCATAGGACACTTTTAGGACACTAAATATAAATACAAATAAATCATGGGACCGGTCAATTAAATTATGTAGTACAAATTATTTAAGGAATCATGAATGATAAGCTCAAATGCAGCCAGGAGTTTGTTTGGCGGTGACAGTCCCAGTACTTTTTTGCTACACAATCAAAAGTATGTACTTTTTCTTAACAAAAAGAGTACATAGTTTTAGTGCATAGTGTAAGTAAGAGAATTGGGACGCAGCAATATACTGCTCTTTAGGGAAACTAGCATAGCTTGTAAATGTTTGTGATGCTGTAATTTCCAGTACTCTCTTCTAGGGGGCACTAAACAATTCAAAATGAGTTCATCACGTCTCAGGATTTCAGCTTCACTCCAGTGGCTACGGTTCCATGCACATAAATATTCCGATATAAATCTGAATTTAACAATATTTTTTTATTAGTATTGAGTCGTGTAAACGCCACAATCAGATTGCCCGATTCAGATTAAGCCAATATTCAGATTCCACAAAATTTCCACACCTGGAATATGCCTGTTTTAATCAGAAAACCTTATTCAGAACTTTCACTGAAACGAAATATATGCGCATGCTCAGTCTGCAAGGAATTGTGGGTGCTAACAGATGTTTAGCTGTAGGTTAGGTATTTAGGAATGGCAACTTGGGCATAATTACAACAGCCATGTACAGTATACAGGAATATTCCGATGCCTGTACACATATAAACATCGTATTCGAAATATGGCTTCAACCCGAATATAGACCTTAAACGGAATTTGATGTGGATGTAAACATACTCAGTGACAGACCAAGATAGTACATGGGGAAAAAAAAATAAATAAAAATGAATTTGTGAGTAAAAGATCATAGATGTGAGTTTCTCCATCAGAGTCTATATGTATGTCCTCATGCATTGTGCCCACACTTATGGAATCAGTTTAAGGCTTCTTAAAAAGTTTTTACAGAAATATAAGAGTACGTGAGAGCATCACGTAAGAGCATTACTGTAAATTAACATACCCGTCTGTAGCTCCATAGACTATTTCTCATTCACAAACTTTAGCAAATTTCTACATGAATAAAAGTTTAAAATGCTTTTGTATCAGATTCCATGGATAATGGTTTTTAAAGATCTTTTGTTTTTATGTTTTTTTAACGTTATTATTATTATTTATTTATTTGTTTATTTATTTATTTATTTTATTTTATTATTTTTTTCTGAAGATTTTTTTTTTACATCTTTGCACTGTGCAAGAGTCCTAAATTGTATAAAATATTAAAGTGGTATGTTTAGAAATTGTTTAGATGTTTAGAGATGGTTCTGCAGAGGATCTGCTACAGAAGGTAAGATGGTTCTGTAGAGGATCTGCTACAGAAGCTGAGATGGTTCTATAGAGGATCTGCTACAGAAGCTGAGATGGTTCTGTAGAGGATCTGCTACAGAAGCTGAGATGGTTCTGCAGAGGATCTGCTACAGAAGCTGAGATGGTTCTGTAGAGGATCTGCTACAGAAGTTGACATGGTTTTGCAGAGGATCTGCTACAGAAGCTGACATGGTTCTGCAGAGGATCTGCTACAGAAGCTGAGATGGTTCTATAGAGGATCTGCTACAGAAGCTGAGATGGTTCTGTAGAGGATCTGCTACAGAAGCTGAGATGGTTCTGTAGAGGATCTGCTACAAAAGCTGAGATGGTTCTGATAGAGAATGTGGTAAACATGTATAATGCACAACATCATTCAGAAGTGTAATCTCTCCCTTCGCTATTGATACTACACCATTGGTGCCTTCAGGCTTTCAAAACCTTGAACTTTCTCCAATGCCATAAACAAAATGCAAAACCTATAAGCACCGTGACAAGTGTCTGGTTTCTCTTACTGTAATTCTCTTTTATACATGCATTATCTGTTGTAGTTATGGTTTTGTTTTTACAGTTTATATTTAAATTTACAGTTAAGTTCACATTTCAGCATCAGATTTAACCCTGCTGG
The DNA here is from genome assembly GCA_022414735.1 of Noturus placidus. Classification (NCBI taxonomy): domain Eukaryota; kingdom Metazoa; phylum Chordata; class Actinopteri; order Siluriformes; family Ictaluridae; genus Noturus; species Noturus placidus. The sequence continues at coordinate 5,379 of JAFFST010046070.1, read as the reverse complement.
GGGGGGGGGGGGGGGGGGGACGGAAACTCTCATAGAAGTTGTAATGGTTTTAAAGTTAAAATGGGAATTGTATTGGTTTTAATGGAAACGCTAATGATCCCAGTGGGTTTCTACTGGTAATTTGTTGCCTTCTATTGGTGACATGTTGTGTCTGCTGGATACCATTAAGGACCAATAATGGTAATGGTTGTAATGCGTACCTAATGGTTTGTAATGGTATTTGTTGTGAAACCACTAGAACATCTGTAACGGTTTCCGTATAATTATTAAATGGTTACTTCGTCTTGAATGGCTGACTCAGATTATTTCTGATGATGTTTTCCCATTTACAAAAAAACTTATCTTTACAAAAACACTTCTTGTTACTTTAAAAACAGATTCAGGGGCTTGGCACACCTTGTGATCTAATCACAACCCATTTGATTATTCACTCTTCTGTCTTTTAGTGTTTACACTCTATTTCTAATTGGATCTTTGATAGTTTTCAGATAGTGGAATGCAGAAGCAGTAGGTTCATTTCAAACAAGGGTGGCTGTGATGGAAAAGGAACTTTAATGAACATTTAACTGTCATTGTGAGACCTTAGAAGTGGTTGTTTTTGTGAGGCTTTTACATCTGTCTGTTCTTCTGGGTTCACAGAGGAGTGCTTGAAGTTAAAATTAGCGTTTTGAAGAGCTCTCTCTCTCCCCGTCTCTCTCTCTGTCTGCTCCTTTCCCTTCCTTTCTCCTTCTGCTAACACACATTCACATCTCATGTTGACACGGGTGAGATTTCTCTATCTGTATCAGAGTCTCACTGACACGGTCATTTGTTTTTAAGCAATTTACAGCCGAAATACTGCACATCAATACAACCAACCTTAACAACCATATCTTATTTGTTGTGCTTAAAAAGAAAGACATGTTCAGTACTGACAGCATCCTGCCCCTCATTTATATTGATACTTAATGATTTGTGATGTGCGGATAATGCCTGTATAATCCTGGCTGGAGAAAGAAGTGCAGAGAAGTTTATTTATTTTAAAAATTGTGATCAATAAATTACGTCAAGAACTTGCTGTTGTGGAATTGAGATCTCCTGGGTCGTCCTTTGAAATGTAAAAACGAGCGCCCCGAAAATGCTTAAAAGTGTAATATTTCTTTTGTAACTTCATGTCCATGTCATAAAGCACACATATAATTATATTTGTATATTAATGTATGATGTTTTTGTAGAAATTCTAATAGGGATTGTAGATTGTTTGACTTGTCCTTTATTATAAATATCTTTAAAAAAGTACAGAACTGAGATTTATTTATTATTATTATTATTATTATTATTATTATTATTATTATTATTAGCATGATGATTGGAATGATGATTAGAGTGATGACCAACATAAACCTGACAAAATCTAACCAAATCTAATAGGGATATAAAGTCTTGAAATGAAAAGGATTTTTTTTTTATATTAAGTAGATTCATATTGTACATAAATAAAATGTGTATTAATATAATAATATCATATAAAAGAAATAATGTACAATCAATCACTTTTTTTCATGGCAATTTTCACAATATAAAAATCTGATACTGAGACACATACAATCAATATAAATAAGGAATGTCATCCAGTTGCAAAAGTGGATCTGAATATTGAATGAACTGTACAAAAGACCACAGCCTATAAATCTATAATAATAATAATAATAATAACAATAATAATAATAATAATAATAATTTCATTGCTTTACTTTCAGATTTTTTTCCATAAAATATTAATAGTATAAAATACACAACAAATGGAACTGCAGCCTTTGAAATATTTCAGTTTCATTCTTTAAAATGTTTATGTTTAAAAAGCACGTTTTTTAAAAATCAGATTTAAAATATTTACAGAGTTGACTATGGGGTATACAATAGTGTGAACACTCTGTCATGTTGTATATTCAAATTTATAAAATATTTTATTTAAAAAAAAAAAAGCTAAATGCAAAAGAAGAAACCAAAGATGAAGGTTATAGCATATCGAATATTTCGAAAGAATGATACAAAAGTAATCAAAAAGTAATCAAGAATTATAAGCACTAGAATCTTTTGCCTGTTTGAAGAAAAAAAGTGCTGAAGTGAAGAGATAATCTCCCTCTTTCAATTATAAACTATTTACATTGTCCAGACATTATTGTTGTTGTTGTTGTTGTTGTTGTTGGCCAATAACTCAAGCATAATAATAATAATAATAATAATAATAATAATAATAATAAGGACATTTTTTCCAATTTAAAATGTACTCATCGTCCGCAGTGACAGTTTTCTGCAAAGGAAAGGCGGAGATAGGAAAGCAGCCCTGCACGCGCGGATACTCGTGTGTGTGTGTGTGTGTGTGTGTGTGTGTTTCCAAGTTAAGCCTCTGTCACAGTGATACATTTTGTTCCCACACAGTAAATCCTGCTGTAGTTCCGTACACACTCCGGTCTCTCTCTCTCTCTCACTCTCTCTCCATCACTGCACGTTTTGCGTTTTGAGCTCGAGCATGGCCTCCTCGGTCCCGTGCGTGGCGTGCACACCTGGCGGTGTCATCCTCTTCTCTTTCTGCCGCCGGTTACAGAACCACACGCGCACCACCTCCTTCTCGAGGTGCAGGCTGTCCGCGAGGCTCGTGATCTCCGCCGCGGCCGGTTTGGGACACTTCAGAAAGTGGCTCTCGAGCGCGCCCTTCACGCTGACCTCGATGGACGTGCGCTTCTTCCGCTTCCTCCCCTGCGCCGCGAGCTTATCCAGGCCGGTGCCGCCGCCGACGCCGCTCGCGCTGCAGTCCGCCTCCTCGAGCCACTTACTGAGCAGCGGCTTGAGCTTGCACATGTTCTTGAAGCTAAGCTGCAGCGCCTCGAACCGGCAGA
>JAFFST010046069.1:37538-54751 GCA_022414735.1 Noturus placidus | reverse complement strand
TTAGGAGCACACTCTTAAAGGGAGCGCTCCTAATCTCAGTTTGTTACCTGTATAAAAGACACCTGTCCACGGAAGCAATCAATCAATCAGATTACAAACTCTCCACCATGGCCAAGACCAAAGCGCTCTCCGAGGATGTCAGGGACAAGATTGTAGACCTACACAAGTCTGGAATGGGCTACAAGACCATTGCCAAGCAGCTTGGTGAGAAGGTGACAACAGTTGGTGCGATTATTCGCAAATGGAAGAAACACAAAAGAACGGTCAATCTCCCTCGGCCTGGGGCTCCATGCAAGATCTCACCTCGTGGAGTTGCAATGATCATGAGAACAGGTTAGGTTGTCACCTAATGAATAAATGACCATGTTGATAATGCTTTATCAAAATCAAATGGAACTAAAACCCATAAGAATAAATGATGTATGTAGTCGTGAAGAAAGATCTCATGGCTGTTGAGGCAGTTCGAATGTCCCAAAGGCTTCCTGTTGCAACCCCTTGTACACATGATTTAACCCACTCTGTAGTTTGACCCTGTGATATTTCTGGACACTGTAGAACCGTATACTTGGCACTGAGTGGTGTCTGAGAAGGTTGTGTGCGAGTGTTTCGTCTCACTAATTTGGTGTTCATCTGCCAAGATTGGAAAGGCTGAATGAAATTTGGCCCTTAAGGATCATCCTCTATTTTATATTGGCACACTCTTTTGATCTGTTTGGAGGCGAACCAGTGGCAGGACAGAGTGTGCTTTTAAGGGATGTGCATGAGGATGAGAGGACGCAGCAGGGATTCAGAAAGCTTCCAGCCATTCATGTGTTCTATGAGGACAGAATTGGAGCCGGTTTCCTCACTTGCACTTTGTTACTCATCCAAGTATTTTACAACTCCTGTCCTGTGAGATGTCACTGTTTACATGCTAGTTTCCTAATCAGAGTATCGTCTTAATCGGGTTAATATTGCATGTTTGAGTTTCTCACTTTTAGAGCTGTTCCAAAGTTGATAATATGCTGTTTTACAAACGTCGCTAATATGTCTTTTAAAACTGATATCCCTGTCAAACACGGTTCCTAAATTCTTATCTGAGACCATCCCCAGCAGAAGGCGAGTCATGAGTGCAGAAAGCTTCAAGCTGATGAAGTAGAATCAGGCAGGTTCAGACGGTCAGAGGAGCAGCAGTAGCAGCCTGACAGAGAGAAAAAAACAAATGATTAGGTATGATCTTATGCTACAGGGGTTTAAGAGAGTGTACACTGTGATCAGAGTGCAAGCAGAAATTTAGCATAACCAAAAGGAAGAGCCAAACGGTAACGCAGGCTCCTATCATTAACATAAGAATCATTGCAAAACAATATTATAGTTATAGTATTACAGTTATAGTTTATCATAGTCATATAGTTTCATTAAATACAACGCTTTCATCTCTGAAGTTTAAAAATGGGGGCGGCTGTGTCTCAGTCGGTAGAGCGGGTTGTCCACTAATCCACTAATCGTAGGGTTGGTGGTTGGAATCCCGGCCCGGGTGATCCCATGCCGAAGTGTCCTTGGGCAAGACACTGAACCCTAAGTTGCCCCCGATGGCAAGCTAGCACCTTGCATGCAGCTCTGCTCCCATTGGTGTGTGAGTGTGTCTCATTTGTAAGTCGCTTTGGATAAAAGCGTCTGCTAAATGAATAAATGTTTAAAAAAATGTATATACCGTGTTGTATTCTTGTTTTAATCTCGTTTGACCCTTGGTCCTCGATGTCGCCATCCATCTAAATCAACTTAGCATTAGTCCTGCCGTTTTACTCGTGTATTTCTTTTCTGTAGATACAATAAAATATCAGCAAAGTGTTAGCTTGTATAAATAAAGATGCTAGTGTACCGAATCTTTTGCACGTTGTACTGTTGATAAAGTGCTGAAAAACCGTTTTATACAATGTGCAACAAATCCAATGGAATCTTACTATGGTACGTTTCACTATCACTAATTTGGTCAAAGAAACTGTTCAAGCAGTACCGCGTAATTTCGTAAGTAACGCTCTGGTAATCTAACGCAAGCTTTACCAAGGATTAGGGCCACCCAGTTTATGTGGGGAAAAAAATAAATAGGAATTTTGGCAAAGTACAAGTAGTTGGTGGGAAGTCGCCAAGTATTCCTACTTTGTACAAGCATATCGAGTGCCCACAACATTTACCTAATTAGAAAACAGTCATGGATTTAGATTCCCTGGGGCTTTAATAACAAGTGGAAGTCAGCAAGGGTACTGGAACACAGCCAGTCCACACCACTACACTATCAGGCATCAAACAGACTGTGTGTGTGTGTGTGTGTGTGTGTGTGTGTGTGTGTGTGTGTGTGTGTGCTTGACTGTTTCAGACAGAGCATGTTCCACCATATGATGTCGTACCCTCCATGAGGCCGGTTGTGCTGGTTGGACCCTCACTGAAAGGCTATGAGGTACAGGAAATGCAACTGCTTCATATAAGGAGTAAAAAATGATTCATCCACCTGGTTTATCTAAATAAAGTCACTTGTGAGGCACTTAGTAGCTTTTACTGTATGAACAATATGGATGTCGTTTTTGCAGTTTTGATGACATTATTGAAATATTGTCGCATGTTACAAATTTAGCGGCCTATTTCTATTTTCATGGCTGTACATGGGATGTTTTGGGATATTGGTCACACAAGGCATTGAAACTTATCACAAGATTCTTAGATATGTTAATGGACAAATTCACAGCTTCAAGCTGAAGTGAACTGTTTAAGTTGACCGTAGGGACTTGAGCGCCCTAAATGTTTAGTGTGAAGCTTTCACTGTTCTCTCAACCTCGTAGTAGACTATAGTTTCGCAGAGCACAAAAATGAGTAAAGTACACTCACCGTCCACTTTATTAGGAACAGTCATGTGCCAATCATGTGGCAGCAGAACAATGCAAAAGAATCATGCAGATACAGGTCAAGAGTCTCAGTTAATGTTCACATCAAACATCAGAATGGGGGGAAAACTGTGATCTCTGTGACTTTAGCTATGGCGTGGATGTTGACACCAGAAGGGCTGGTTTGAGTATTTCAGAAACTGCAGATCTCCTGGGAATTTCACACACAACAGTCTGTATTGTTTATATAGTAAAAAACTGGGAAAATCCACATTATTGGCTGATTAGATAACTGCATGAATGTGCAGTTGTACAGGTGTTCCTAATAAAGTGGGTGGTGAGTGTAGATATCATGATGCATTCATCCATTCTGTGACCACCGACAATCCACCATTCAATTAGATTGTTGTTTACATAGGTTTGGTCAATGCTCTTTTTAAAGGCACCGAAGAAGTTATATATAATATAGTAAATATTAAGGTGAACATTAGCGGTGTAACATGTCAAAACTGTTTTCTGTTTTTTCTTCTCCTGTGTAGGTGACAGATATGATGCAGAAAGCACTGTTTGACTTCCTAAAGCACAGGTTTGATGGAAGGTGAGAGAGGGCTTGTTGTCATTGCTCTTATTGTCTTGATTTGGATACTTTGTGAGAGCCTTTAGCAAAACAAAACAAAACACAAAGTGTTGCTAGGTCCACTTCACAGAACCATTAGTTTCTCCTGGTGTCAGTCTTGAGCATTTACATTTACATTTATTCATTTAGCAGACACTTTTATCCAACGCGACTTACAAATGAGACACACTCACACACCAATGGTAGCAGAGCTGCATGCAAGGTGCTAGCTTGCCATCGGGGGCAACTTAGGGTTCAGTGTCTTGCCCAAGGATACTTCGGCATGGGATCACCCGGGCCGTGATTCCAACCGCCAACCCTACGATTAGTGGATTAGCGGACAACCCGCTCTACTGACTGAGACACAGCCGCAGGTTCTAACAATCGCACAACTGGACCCCATTGATACTGTTCTGTTGGCCAATAGAACAACTCTTGTTCTGCATTTTCTTGGCAGAATCTCTATCACACGAGTGACTGCGGATCTGTCTCTGGCCAAAAGGTCTCTGCTCAGTAAGAAAGCCCTTGTGGAGAGATCCAACATACGCTCCAGCTTAGGTAAGGAACATTCTATAAGACTGGACTAACAACCTGAAATGGGCACTAAATGGGATCTAAAGATAGAGAGAGTACTTTATTGATCCCCAAGGGGAAATGATGCAGAGTAAATGATTGCATTTAAAGGCTTTTCCTATATGTTCTCATTGAGTTATGTTTTTTCTGTGATTAAACTTTTGACTTGGCTTTTTTTTTTTTTTTGTAGCTGAGGTCCAGAGTGAAATAGAGAGGATATTTGAGCTGGCAAAGTCCTTGCAGTTGGTGGTGCTAGACGCAGACACCATTAACCACCCAGCACAACTGACAAAGACGTCCCTCGCTCCCATCATCGTGTATGTCAAAGTGTCGTCGCCAAAGGTAAAAGACAGATCAGTCCATCGTGCAGTGAAGGACACCTTAATATATACAGTTGTCATTCATGCACCACTTTGTCCTCTCATATGACAGGCTCACTCACGTCTTTTCAGTTACTCAACATGTTCATTCATAGGTTCTCCAAAGACTCATCAAATCCAGGGGAAAGTCTCAAAGCAAGCACTTAAATGTACAGATGATGGCAGGAGATAAACTCGCCCAGTGTCCACCGGTGAGTCCTGTTACATCAGTACTGTGCGTATACACTTTTTTTTTTTTTTTCTCCTGTTTATTTTTTGGCTTCATTCCCGTTGTTTTGTTCCGCTTCAGGAAATGTTTGATGTCATTCTGGATGAGAATCAGCTGGAGGATGCATGTGAACACTTGGCCGAGTACCTGGACATCTACTGGCGTGCAACTCACCTGCCAGGCTTTGCCCCTGCAAACCCCCTATTGGAGCAAAAGGTGGTAACCCCACCCTCAGGCAACTCCAGCCAACAGGTGAGTGTGTTCAAAAAGAATATCGCTCATTACAGATATATTTTGTTATACTGCGTAAAAAATGCAACTTCATCAAAAAAGATACCATTTGCTTCCTGTTAGAACAATAAGATCCAACCAGTTAGGTTTGGGCATGGAACATTTTTAAACTCTCACGTTTGTGGGAACGGGCAGTACAAGATGAATTAGGTTGCTAGTTTTGGGAAAATCCAATAGAAAATATCTCCGGATGAGATCAATAATGAACGTGGATGATGTAGCTGAGGTTGAGGAACTGCCAGAGCCAGAATTCACCAACCATGCTCACACGACTGGCATTTCTACATCTACATTTCTACAGCTTCCCTTTTAGGCCATTCCTACTGGGATTAAATCTGAATACTGATAGGAATATTTGAAGCACTAAACAGATCGAGATACAAATAGTGGTATTGCGCTACAGCCCTATATCAGTGGAGGCAGGTAGGCACAGGTTTAAAGAAACAGTCCTACGCACAACTCTACCTTTAAGGGATGACCTCATTTAAGACTTTAGACATTAGGAACACAGAGTATAGCACATAATATGCTGCAACAGCAGCTTTAAAAAATGAAGCAAGAGATTTGGCACATCATTTCCACTGTTTTAAATAATGCGTTCTTGAATAAGGTTTTGGATGACGGTTTTTGTATCTCACAGCCTCTCATCCTGATACTTTCTTTCTCAGTTCTCTGAGACACAGGAATTGATTGAATGAGTGCTGTCAAAGCTCTGGGTAGGTACCTGATTTCATTTCAGTTCTTCAGTTTCAATAATGCGTTTTGTTTCTGTGGCTTCCCTGGGTGAGGATAGAGTATTCAGCGAAGCCACTGCAGCATCATCAAGTCGTGCTGTGCTCATGTACTGAACGCAGTCTATCCTCAGCTTGCAGTACAAGTGGTGGAACGTTCCAGAGCCTCCCTCAGTCTGTCTCTCAGAGGTCAGCCCCTCTCGGCCCCTGAGTGGAGCAGCTGCCCCCTGAGGGGGAGGAGGATGGAGAAATGAGGAGGAGGATGAACTCCACCATACCGGGCACACAGGACGCACCACTTCGATCCGCGACTAGCACAGCCCTGCGTGCCCCGTCTCCACGTCTCAGGACCGCTCCACTGCAGCACAACTTACACACACATTCGCAACACAATACCTTCTAGCACACACTTGAGAGCCCTATTCGGATAGGATTAATTCTACATGGGCCGTTGATTCCTTGCAGGTGCTACTCAATGATATTTATTTTTCCAGATCGGCAGTGTTAGTGTATTTCTCAATCCTCCCCTGAGAAAATCCCCGCCAAAAATACCTACTGGTCTGATCATTTTAGTGCTGCTCAAATAGACATTTCTGCAATTTGATCTTCCATCCATCCATTTTCTATACTGCTTCTCCTACAAGGTCGTGGGGAACCTGGAGCTTATCACAGGGCGCATCGGGGCACAAGGCCGGGTACACCAATGACAGGGTGCTAATCTATTGCAGGGCACACTCATATACACGTACACACATTCATACACTACGGACACTTTGGACATGCCAATCAGCCTACCACGCATGTCTTTGCATGATGGAGGAGGAAACCGGAGTACTCAGAGGAAACCCCCACAGCACGGCGTGAACATACCAACTCCACACACACACAGGGCGCTGTGAGCCAAACGTGCTAACTACTAAACCACTTGTACACGCTCCTGCATGTGGTTAGTCTTCTATGTGCAGACCCACCTCTAGCAGTCCCAATTCATGGAGGCCATTGTACAGGTTCCCCCCAAAAATGTTTCAATCTTCATTAGAAGCCCATTAGAAGTGTAATGACACAGACTGATTCAATTGCATGTCATAATGAAAGCTATAAAGCTTCACTTAATTTTCATACCAGTATATCATCTTTGCAATTTATATGAATAACTCAACTTCATAACTATTGGTAAAAATCCTCTACTGCCACTGTCATATACGGCATCCCTCAAGGATCAGTCCTTGGTCCCCTTCTTTTCACCATATACAGTATTTTCCTCTCCTTAACCAGATCATCTGCAGACATAGTCTTAGCTTTCATAGTTACACAGACAGAGCTTTATCTCCATAGAAGGTCCACCACAGCTCTTCCTACCACCTCTTTAACTAAAGGTATTCATGATTACATGATATATAAAATCATAAACGGACACCATCTTCCTTAAATTAAACCCTGGCAAGACTAAAATCCAGTGTAGGACACCTTAATATATACAGTTGTCATTCATGTACCACTTTGTCCTCTCATATGACAGGCTCACTCACATCTTTTCAGTTACTCAACACGTTCATTCATAGGTTCTCCAACCCTGGCAAGACTGAAATCTCGTCGCTCCTAAAACCGATCTCTAAAACTATGTCACTGTTAAACCTTTTATAAATCTCGAACAATATTTGACAACACACTTTGAACTCCATAAGGTCATTCATAAAAGCCCTATTTTCTGAGCTGCTACAGCCCTAAACCCGTGCCCAGACTCTCAACTCCACCAATATTAGTTTGCTAGTAGTGCCCAAGACCTCTCATTTTAAGTGTTTGCTTAAATCATTTCTTTCTTCTACAACATTTTCCGCTTCCCCAGTAGGATGTTCTTTCTCTTTTTTAACAGTTTAATACATAGATGTGTGTACAGCGACCTTGAGTGTTAGAAAGATGCTATATGAAATGGAAAGCTTTCTTCTTCTTCTTCTTCTTCTTCTTCTTCTTCCTCTTCTTCTTCTTCTTCTTCCTCTTATTATTATTATTCTTATTCATGAGCCAATAATGTGATCATATTACCATATATCCATGGGAAACCAAATGTGCTTCCAACATTAATTCACAGTCATCCATATGCAAATGTTTTCACAGAGGAGGCATACAAATATTTAATTACAGACATTAACCTGAGAAACCCATGCCATCCGAATAGGGCTATTCAAACAGCACACATTCACATACAAACAACCACACACATAACCACATGTACACAAATACACACATTTTCATCATAGTACCAATGAGCATACATTCGCATACACACAACAGCCAAAACACACACACACACACACACACTCCCAGTCTGAATGGTCACACTGAGAGCTGGATTGAGAGCCACAGGGCTTTTCCCAGCTCCTGGGTGAAACCTTCTGTCAGCTGATCTCTGCCAACCTGCCACTGCTCTCTGTGGTGAAGTTGGCACTGGCATCAGAGGGTCACCACATTTTCCCACAGAGAGGAGCGCCTATCACATCCTCTTACTGCACTGCCGATCTGGTCAAACACACACACAAACGCACACATCACCTCCTGCCCAGGTACTGCCCTGCTGCTCGCCCAGGCCATCTTCCTGCTCACTATAATTTATTTATGTGCCGAAATTGCCCAACACAACTGGCTCGTCAATAATAATGCATACACCTGTATTTATTCAGCACATTCACAGAGAGGATACAGCAGTGATAAGAACTCAACCAGTCATTGTCTTTGTCCCAGAATCATTTATGTAAAAATTTACGTTAGCAGAAGTCTCCAATTCTCCAATATATGATATAATTATATACACATAAATACATACAATATCTGAATCTGAGAAGGAGCTAGAAAGACCGATTTAAGCAAGAAAAGTCCATTCTTTTTTCTCTCTCTTCCATGCATAGAGGCCATCCATTATTAGTTATCCATCGTCTTAACCTGAGCTTGAAGTATGTGAAGCGCCATAGCTAAAAAATAAATAAATAAATAAATTAAAAAGTTATAGATGCAAATTGGTCAAATGAAAACATCTGAAGATGTGACAACTTTTAAATCATAACGCAGCAAGGGGAAGGAATTGTCTCAGCAATCTCCTGGTCGCTTTGGCATTAAAATCCAATCTAATTCAATTCAAGTCAACTTCTCTGTCCTACGTATGCTCATGTTTACAGTATCAATTAAATGATTTTTGGCTAGATGTGTTTCAAAGAAGAAAATAGATATAAACAACATTAAGCACAGGAATATAAGCATTATATACGCGATCATTAGTTATATAGCGGCAGTGCAAGTGTTGCTATATATCTAAGTAATACGATTAGTGTGTGTCTACACGAGTATCTGTACTTTAGAGTTTTTATATATATTCATGTGAAATTCTTCTCCTTGGAGATATTTACGTACACGATTCCAGCTTTGGTCTTCCGTATATGGAGTTAGACGTTACTCATGATTTGGCTCTAGGGCAAGGAGCCCTACAAGTCTGTAGTGAGTAATGAACCCAACTGCATTCCAAATCTTTTTACTTTCAAATGTTTCAGTAATCTTTTCATAACCAGCTACTAGACTGTCCAAGCAAACTGACTCTTGACAGTCAATCTACTCCAAAAACTCCTGTGTGAAGGGGAAAGAGCGTGAGGTTGGGCAGTCAAGGTATTGTTGTCCACTGTAGATACAGTATAAGGATATTAAGACCATTGAAAGTGGTATAGACTGAGCTGGAATGATGGACATGTTGAACATCTCTCACTTTGGCACCGCTGCTGGTGAAGATCTCATCCTCTAGGGCAGAACTGCAGGAGGCTACAGATGGCCCTTCAAGTCATCTGGTACTCTGAGCCAGGAATTGCTGCTTGCTCTTGGGATGTGATGAGAACTACAAGACGTTTGGGCTGCTCTGTGGAAATCCAGTCGAATGCTTTCATTTCATTGTTTCTGATCCTGAGCTATTCACTCTGCACTGGTCGATAGAAACGCTCTGGATGAAGTGTGCAGGACTGACAAAGTGCTCTGCTGGCACTTTGTGTAGGGTCTTCTCCATTTTCGAAATCGCAGCAAGAAATATTTCAGTTCTGTCGGCCTGCATTGTAAGGAGGTAGCACACTGTCTGAGAGTTATCCATAAGGTTTTACAAGTTTTCGTGTTCTTCAAGAGGTTGACATTGAGTGGATGGAGCTGAGAATCTTCTTGGCCACCTGGTGTCACTTGTTGAGCTGAACGACCTGTCTCAAGTTATGCAGCATAACTTATGTCTTGTCCAGCACTTTTTGAGTCTTCCAAGGTACTTCTCCAGGAGCTGTTGCAATTTCTGATATTGCTGGCACACCTCCACTTTCAGCTGATCCTCCACCTGTCATGTATCTGATCGAAGCTTGTACAACAGCTCTTTGATGTCTTGCACTTAATCATTGATACTTCATCAGCATGTGCCTTATGTCATTCTGATGCAATTCCACGTCACAGACACCAAAGCCCTGGCTGACTGGATAAGCAGTCTGAGCACCTGCTCGGTCTCACAGTGATGCACGCATGTCCTCGACATCTATCAGCAGATGCCTTGAATGTATTGGCTGAAGGTGCTTTAAAATGTGTGATGGGCAACAGGGTGCTTTGTCCTCATGGCTGGTTCTCTTTTCTTGTTCTTCATGGCATTGAACTTCTCTAATATCTTGTTTGGGTGGTTTTATTTTGATGTTCGTCTAAAAACTGAGCCTGTTTGTAGGCCTGAGAATAATCTGGACACCTTTGGCTCAGACCTCGTAGCTCCATGGGGTCCACGAAAACATCCCGATCTATGGAGCAGATGAGCTCCTCCTCAGAACAATGATTCTAGGCCTCAGCAATCTCCGCTGTCTCAGTAGAAGACATACAGGCCTGTTTTATGTTATAGGCTTTTAAACTATTTAAAATATGTCACTGGTAATTCGGCATGCCATTTAAATTATTCTCATACTCCTCTTATAAAACTGCATAAGCGGCATAATAAATAGCTGCATAAATAACTGTTGATAAACCTCCATGGACGGGTTTATGGAGCGTCTCTTCCACCCATGTTCAATCCAATTCCGCAGCCAAGCTAGAAAACAGGGATCTGAATGGTGCAATCAGATACCAACGGACATGTTATTGAAAACCTGTGGTGCTTTATAAAAAACTAAACTGGAGTTCTAATTCTCCAACATGAGATGCCGCTCATATCAGCTCTCCAACAAGAAACATTATTTTGGCTACGAGAGTGCTCGTTAGATAAGACAACAACTGTAGTGATTATTACGCTGATATCCCAGGCAATTTTGTAGACCATCTTCCATCCATCCATCCATCCATCCATCTTCAACCGCTTACTCCTTTTCAGGGTCACGGGGAACCTGGAGTCTATCCCAGGGAGCATCGGGCACAAGGCGGGGTTACACCCTGGACAGAGTGCCAGTCCATCTCAGGACCATTAGGGGGAAAAAAACCAGACAGCCTAGCACATAATAAACAGCCAAAACATTATTGTACACATTTATATAATGAGCCTAGTTTTCGAATAATCGGATTATGATCAGCGAAGTTCAATGAAATTTATTTTACAGTTAAAGGAATCCAATTTTGCACCAATCTAACCTTTTTAAAAAGTATTCTTTTGCTATCTCTCATTGTTAAACGTTAAAGTTTTCCAAAATATACTGCCTTTCCATTGGGACGTCCTAAAATGCGCCATGTGAAAAAAGCTTAACATGGCTTCATGTAGCAAAACAGCCTCATGGACCTCGCTGTCATAAACACTATCCACTTCCCAAAGAACAAAACAGCCATCACAAAACAGAACACAAACCTGTGTGCAGGTTAAAGCAAACTTCCAAAGCTAGAAAGTCTTCCTACAGCTACACAACTGTGTTGTGACAAGAGAACTAAATCGCGATAGTGAAATAATGCAATCAATAGAGGAAAAAAATCGATATAATAATGCATGGCCTCTCTGGACTTTCTGGTTTTCATTGATTATTCAGAACAGTAAATATAACCTTTATTGCTCAATGTGTAATAAAGGCGAAATATAGTACAACCTTATACTTCTAATGAGGCATTATTATACACAGTGACCCATTTATTGGTCACTGTGGATTTCTAGTTAGAATGAGGCAATAGGAGACCCATTTAAAGGAATAGTGGTAACACATTACAACACTGTTCAGTTACTCTAAGCAGAAATTAATGAGTAGTACTATATTAACACCCTTGTCACTATTATTAACTAGTAACGATCATTGGGTGTTTACTTAGTAAGTAATAGTCATGGAATGGAACTGTCTGCCAAGTAATAATTACCGAGTATTTTATATCTTCTGGAGAACTCATGAGTTATCACTTTATACATGTTTTTGTGATTGTGAGTGGTGATTATGACACACTTTTGCAAAACGAATGATGGGAGGTCCGAACTCCACTCTGGTAGAGCTTCATCTAGAGCTTCAGAGCTTCATCTAGAGTCTCATTTGTAGGCCAATGTGTAAACACTCCATACTGTTCCTCCGTAGTCCCAGTAAAGTTATCACTGAGTTACTGAGCGGTATTGCAAAGTGTTACTAAAATAGTTTAGCAAAGATTTATACAACGTACACAATTCCTCCCCAAACCCCACATGCCATATACTAGCCAGGACTTCATCTGCTTCTTTAGTTTTCCTCTGATTCTACAGGAAGCTAACAAGTAAGAGAAGTCTATCTCAGACTAAATCTTTTCCATATATACATGCCGAAACCGTCATACACATGATGACATCATTAAGCTGAATTACGCTACTTTATACCACAGCATGGCTGAAATCTTGAATCAGGCAAGTGTTCATTTATTTGCTATAACCTCAGCTTTGACAGTATTTCCTGCTGTAACATAAGTGATAAATTTATATTAATGCGCTCTTTCTAATGTGTTTAGAAAAGCGCACACACAGGGACTTGGCTTTGCATAATTTAAGGCTAATAATAAAACAATTTGTTGCTATAATAAAAACTGTGTTGCTATTTTAAAAAGAAAAATGTATAGTTTTTGATATGATTAAGTTGTCTGTTATGTACCTTTTTAAGGAAGGAGTCTTCAGTATCAGTGCTTGTAATAGTCAGGTACACAGTCCACATGAGAGTCTTCTGGACAGAAGAATTTCTGCTTTATTGTTAACATATTAAGCTGCCTTTTGGGTTTGTTTTTTTTTTTGCTTGTTTTTTAATTTTAACTTCAAGAGAGAGAAAAAGACGAGGCTGGTGGGGAAACGCCTGTTCATAGCTGCTGTAACATAAGTGATAACAGGAACTTATGTGTCTCATTTAAAAAAAAAAAAAAACTCCATAACATTCCATAACATTAAATATAAACTATAACTATACATTGTTCAAAAGCATGATGTGCTGTTCAAATTAAAATGTTAAATTGAAGGCGATGTGCTGTGGTATAAGAGGAATAATACACTTATAAGAGGTATTAGAGGCTGTGCTGTTACTGGACAATAATCCACTTGGTAACAGTATCACACCGCCCCATTGTGGGTTATTTTCCTAAAACAGCATGGCCCAAAGTGTGTTATTCCTTCCTTAGCATCAACGCAGGGTCCAGTTTAACTGGTACAACTCTGGCCTTCAAAACGTACCAGACTGAAGGTGAAAAAATGATGCCAAGCTGCATTACGGTAAAAATGTATTCCTGTTCTTTATCTTTCTAGATTAGAGTAAGCCAGGGAGAAGATTTTAAATGAGGCTTACTTTCCTCATACAACATTTGCCTCATAGCTCCAATGTCGGACCTCAAACATGTCTTAGTTGATGAATTCTGTAAATTAGAGGGTGTTTTTTTTTTTTAACTGACTCATTTTAATACCACTAATTATACATATCATAATCATTCATCTTCAGTAAGCACTTTATCCAGGTCAGGGTTGTGGTGGAGGCGGAACCTGACCCAAAATTGATATTCTCGATTCTATCATATTTATATCTCCATCCATCCATCCATCCATCCATCCATCTTCAACCGCTTACTCCTTTATCAGGGTCAAGGGGAACCTGGAGTCTATCCCAGGGAGCATCGGGCACAAGGCGGGGTACACCCTGGACAGGGTGCCCTTCCAGTCAAGCGTTATTGAACAATTAGAGTTTCTTTCTTTCTTTTATTAGAGTTTAATCTCAGACCAAACAAAATGATACAAATAGCAGCTGAATAAAGAAACTAAGTCAGTGTGGAACTTATTATTAACTGTTTGCTCAGCTCCTAATGGGACTCTAAATGTTTTTTTTTGAAATGCTGGCATTCTTGGAGGGTAAATCTGATACACCTTATAGACCGTGCTAGTATTAACTCGAAAACTTATACATCGGATGTACTATGAGTGATAAAGATTTGGGACTTTTCTGATTTGATCAGCTCTCGATTGTGTCAATAGAAAAACGGCATTTAAATTATTTAATTTTCAGACTTTAGAGTTTTCATGATAAAATATATACAGGGTATAAAAACTGACTGGCAGTGTATATTTCCTTGTTTAAACACAGAGCTTTTAAATGCCCATTATGTCCACTCATACCTCATTTGCTGATCTTTAGTATTTCGTTTACTAAAGATCAGCATTTGGAGATCATTTTAGTCACAATTCCGATGCTCTTGCTCAGTCATTCTTGCCTGCTTCATTCTGTTCATTTGATCTCTTGCCTGCTGTTTTTCCGCACAACGAGACGACACCTCGGAAGGGAATGTATCTTGAAATTCACTGGATAAATATGTTACAACTTGCAAGACAATCTTTCAGCTTATCTAAGACTAATGTGACCCACCGTATACATGTAGATCGGATCATTCTGTACAGTATAGTTCATTAAGAGCATGCATTCATACTTCACCTTCTCCAGGGGTTTTTCAAGTTTGCTTCATGCCCACATGTATAGCCCAAGCCTGCCAGGATCATCACAGATGGCTCAGTACAAACTGCTCGTGTATATACGTTAAAACTGTCACCGTTAAAGGAATATTGCACCCAGAATTGCTGTATTGCTTAAAATGATTCACTTTTTAGCTAAGCATCCTCCATTAGCTTTTAAATCGTTATCATGGTAAGCAATTCTTTTTAGCATTCATGAGTAAAAATATTCCTTTCATATTTTTTAGCACATGTATTTATGCATATATGCACATCCAAAAAAAAAAAAAAAAGAAATGCAAATAATTCTAAACTTCTTACTACACATGTACTATATCATGATTTATCTCTAGCACTAACGTTGTTTGGGACCATGCAAATCTACTGCTAGTTCTTCTTATGAAATGATGTTTGTGGTTTGAAAAGCAAAAAAAAAAAAATGCAAGAATGCAAGTGACACTTGAAGCACAGCAAAATCTGTTCTTCCTATTCGATGGCGTCTACTAAATACCACAAAGTGATGTCTTTTGCGACACAAAATGCATTTGAAATTCTAGGTTTTTGTTTTGGTTATCTATGTTTATCCACACAGATAACTTCTGTATGCAATACAAAGACAAGACAAGCAGAGATAGAGGGATATTTAGACTATATAGTAACGAGATGGAAATCTATACAATTGCACTGTTTTCATTTTTAAGAGTCTGCTTTACAATGCAAGAAATGCACTATGTATATCTCTGTGTATATCCTCTTCTGATAGTTTATACAGTGTATGACAGAAAAGGCATCCACTAATATAACCACTTGAACACAAATTCAGAGAAAAAGCTCCTACCCTAGACCCTGCACTGTATGGATTCTCTGCTCTGAAAGTTAAATAAATAAATAAATAAATAAATAAAGTTGAAATACAATATAATAGTTTTCGTTTGTCTGGTGCTTTTTACTCCTGCTTTTGATTTATCCATCCATCCATCTTCAACCGCTTACTCCTTTATCAGGGTCACGGGGAACCTGGAGCCTATCCCAGGGAGCATCGGGTACAAGGAGGGGTTACACCCTGGACAGAGTGCCAGTCCATCACAGGGCACAATCACATACACACACACACATTCATACACTACGGACACTTTAGACACGCCAATCAGACTAACATGCATTTGTTTGGACTGGGGGAGGAAACCGGAGTACCCGGAGGAAACCCCCGACACACAGGGAGAACATGCAAATTATTTTTATTATTATTATTATTATTATTATTATTATTATTATTATTATTATTATTATTATTATTATTATAAATGATAAATGACTTTCAATTCTCCAACCATCCACTAGGGGGAAGTGTTTGCACAGTTTAGTGCTGAGTTTATAGTGTGTACTGGAGATTAAAGGAAATCTCCACCCTGAATGTTCTTCACCATTTTTTAAATTAGCATGCGATCAGCAGTGACATCCAACATGTATTTAGTAATGAAATTATTTTTCAGTTGGTGCCAGTGGGATTTATCTCTCGCTTCAGCACTACCTGAAGAGAGCAGCACAGCAGCACTTTAGTCTTTTAATCTGTCCAGCTCTCTCTCACCTCCTCATCTGTACACTCTGCTCACACAGATGATGTTCCAAAGCTTCAACATTACTGCTAATACTACTATCAATGCCATTGAGCTTATTATCTCATAGAACACTAATGAACTGAGTCGAGTGTTTGCTGTAAGACAACACCACCGCTAACCCTGAAGAACATTCAGGCTTATCTGAATTTTGCAAAAACACACTTTGATGATCATGAAACGTTTTGGGAGAATGTTGTGTCGAAAGTGGAACTGTTTGGATGACAGGGGTCTCGTTACATCTGCCGTAAACCAAACACCGAATTCCACAAAAAGAACATCATACGTCAAGCATGGTGGTGGAAGTGTGATGGTGTGGGGATGCTTTGCTCCTTCAAGGTCTGGGCAACTTGCAATAATTGTGGGAAAGTGTCTGTAAGTGGAAACTCAAGCACAACTGGATTATTCAGCAAGACAGTGATCCAAAGCAAGGGAGTAAATCCTAGTCCTAGAAGTAGAGCGGGTTGTCCACTAATCCACTAATCATAGGGTTGGTGGTTCGAATCCCGGCCCAGGTGATCCCATGCCGAAGTGTCCTTGGGCAAGACACTGAACCCTAAGTTGCCCCCGATGGCAAGCTAGCACCTTGCATGCAGCTCTGCTACCATTGGTGTGTGAGTGTGTCTCATTTGTAAGTCGCTTTGGATAAAAGCATCTGCTAAATGAATAAATAAATGTAAATGTAAGACTGATCTCCACTTATCGGAAGTGTTTGTTTGCCGTTATTGCTGATAAGGTGATACAACCAGATTTGAAGTTTAAGGGGGAAATTAGTTTTTCACATTGGTGATACGTGTTGGATAACTTTGTTTGCTTCAATAAAACTAAATAAATAAAAATAAAACCTGCATTGTGTGTTTACTCAGGTTGCCTTTGTTTTATATTGTATTTCGTTTGACGATCTAAAATAATTTATTATGAGAAATACACAAAATATGAAACAGAAGAAATCAGGCAAATAATTTTTCACAGCACTGTACCTGTATACTAGTAAAAACAAAATAAGGACAAATGTATAAATATAATATAAGGGATATAAAATAAAGCTGGCAG
>JAFFST010046069.1:25197-35292 GCA_022414735.1 Noturus placidus | reverse complement strand
TCCAACCACCAACCCTACGATTAGTGGATTAGTGGACAACCCGCTCTACCCACTGAGCCACAGCCACCCGTGTTTATTGTACATATATATATTGATTTACTGCACTCATGCATAGGCATCAATTTAACTACATTTATTTGTCTTAGAAAGATTTGTTTAACATCAAATTAGATCAAATTAGTTCACGGTGACTGTGATGGACTGGCACCCTGTCCAGTGTGTACCCCACCTCGTGCCCGATGCTCCCTGGGATAGGCTCCAGGTTCCCCGTGAAGAATACCATCCCTGAAAAGGAGTAAGCGGTAGAAGATGGATGGATGGATTGAGTTCATGGTGAGCTCTAAGCATAAAATATTAATTTTGTTGTTTGTCTTTTTAATATCTTCTACTTATTTCATTGGTTTAACTTTTTTTTATATCAGTTCATGCTTTCACTGCCTAAACTTTTGAGTACCTAAACATTTGGCAAGGATATATATATATATATATATATTTTAAATCTGCCACCATTCCAGTACCAACCAGTGCTTTTCGAAGCTACACAAAGGACAGTTATATGATTATGCCTTGTGATGGATTGGCACTCTGTCCAGGGTGTACCCTGCCTTGTGCCCGATGCTCCCTGGGATAGACTCCAGGTTCCCCATGACCCTGAAGAAGGATAAGCGGTATAGAAGACGGACAAGGGACAGTGCAACCAGTACTGTTTGTGGCTGATTTGGTAAATAAACTGCATCAGACAAAATAAACACAGAGCAAGACAGAGCCACCATTTTTTAAAAGAACACTTAAAAACCCTGATGAATTTTTCTTGTTTGAAAATAGAAGCATTGAGCAATGAGACATTGTTAATCCAAGCACTTCTTCTATGTTAGACTTGATGGTGTAGTCACACCAAATTGTAATAAATAGTTGCTTTTACAGTCATCAGTGTGTTCATCCACTATTTTTTTTTTTTGAATGTTGCATGGAAACCATACCCGGAGGTCCGATCCTCCCCCTTGCCCTTTATTGTGCCAGATTGTATGTGACACTTGAAGTTGTTGATTATTCAGCTCCACCTGGCCTTTGTGTGATGCTGCGGTGGTGGCGAGAGGGGATTTCTCACCTCGCAGTGTCCTTTTATGAGCTCTTTACAAAAGGCAAGCAGTACACACATCACATGTATCCATGACACTTCCAGTCAGGTCCATAAGTATTTGGACAGTTGCACAATTTTTGTCATTTTGAAATGATGCAATCAAGATGTGATTGAAGTGAAGACTATCAGCTTTAATTCAAGGGGATTAACAATTAAGTGAAAGTAAAATATTTCATTAACCTTTTAGGAATTACAGCCATGTTTACATAGCCCCTTCATTTTCATGGGCTCAGAAGTAATTGGACAAACTTACATAATCGTAAATATTAAGATTATTTTTAATACTTGGACGCAAATCCTTCGCAGTCAATGACTGCCTCAGAATTAAAACCGGTGGACCTTGAGTGTCCTCCCTTGAGATGCTTTGCCAGGCTTTTACTGCAGCGATCTTCAGTTGCTGCTTGTTTTAGGTCTTTCTGCCCTCAGTTTTGTCTTCCGTAAATGAAAGCATGCTCAATTGGGTTGAGGTCATCGGGCATTTAAGAACATTTCATTTAATTCCTTTGCATTAAGAAGCCCTTGGGTTGCCTTCACTGTATGTTTTGTGTCATTATCCATCTGCACTATGAAGCACCATCCTAACAGTTTTGCAGCTTTTGAATGAGTCTGAACAGAAGGTATAGCTCTATAGACTTTATATAATTATACTTTATAGACTTTCTATAATATAATTATATTTTTTTCTTCCTGTTATTTCTATCAGCAGTCACAGCACCAATAAACACCAGTGACCCGGTCACATTGGTATGCCATAACACGGCTTTCACATGTTTGACAGGTGATGTAGTATGCTTTGGAACATGAGCCCTTCCTTTCCTCCTCCATATTCTTCTCTTTCCATTCTGGTACAAGTTAATCTTGTGACGGTTTGTAAGAGAGAACCAATATTCACTGCCTCTAGATCAGAGGTGTCAAACTCATTTTCAACCGAGGCCCACATCAGCGAAATGGTTGCCCTCGATGGGCCACATTAACAGTATGAATGTACCAAAATGCAATGTAATTTAAAATAAACTATGCTACACTTTATTATATTGTTAAATAACATATTCAATAATTCAATAATGCATTCAACTTACAAACATTACATATGCATCTGCACAGATGTAAAAATTTAATGTTCAGTTTGAAGCTCACATTACTTGAATCAGTGTTCAAACTATTAAAGCAAATAAAGAAAAATATTATAAACAAGTTATGATCTTAACCCTTAACTTCATTCAGAACTTTTTTCCAACACACATCACAGGTGCAGCATCTGTAGTTAGTCCCACCGACTATTCCCACGCAATTTATTTTTATTTACGGACTTGTGCACTGCATCAGAACTGTCCCGGCCCGTTGTGGTCCCATGCATGGCAGCTACATCCAATTTAATTTAATTTATCAATTTGTATAGCACTTTTATATCATTTTTACATTTTACATTTACAAGTGACTTACTAATGAGAGCACATTCACACACCAATGGTACCAAGGTGCTAGCTTGCCATTGGGGGCAACATAGGGTTCAGTGTCTTGCCCAAGGACACTTCGGCATGGGATCACCCGGGCCGGGATTCGAACCACCAACCCCACGGTTAGTAGATTAGTGGACAACCCGCTCTACCCACTGAGCCACACATTCAAGATCTTGTCACATCCAAGAGCTCCTCAGTGACAGAGAGGTCCGGCTTCACGCCTATAATAAAGATGGAGAGATGCGCTGTATCCATGTTGTCTGTGCTTTCATCCACAGCTAATAGACAGCTGCGTGTCTCTTCGGCCAGCGGTGTTGCTAAATGTCCAGCTGACTCCTTAACTCGGTCCGTGATGGTGTTTCTTGACACACTGACATTTTGAAAAGTCTGTGTCTGGTTGGGACACGCCCGCTCACACGCCCGCTCACACGCCTTTAGCATGCACTGCTTCACAAATGCACCCTGTGAAAAAGACTTTGAATCTCGGTTGATTTTTCAGGCACAATAAAACTTGCTTTCACTGCTGCATCATTTCCGGCTGTAGCTCTGTGAGCACATTCTGCTGCGTCTGCAGTTTGCCTTTTAATTCTGCTGCAATTTTTGTTTTTCTCGGAGATTAAACTTCCCACACTTAGCTCCCTGTTTGGTGTCACAATGCCGAGGTAGATTGCACTCTTTCACGACTGACACCGTCTCATGATACAGAAGACATACTGGTTTTTCACCTTGAAGTACAAACATGTACTCGTTCTCCCATTGCTCATGAAACTGCCTTCCTTGTGTATCAATTCTTCTCTTCTTGAACATGTTGAAGTTAATTTGTGGAGATTTCTCCATTTCAAATCGCCTTTACGTGACTGTGCTGCGGATGTGGTTTATGTGGCCCTCAGTATGATTTTTTTTCTCCTTCGTTTCTGAGAAATAAAGTTTTATTCGTATGTTTTGGATAGCGGAAAGGACTACATTACCCATAATCCTCGACCACCGACGATTTGTCACGCCCCTAGGCGTCTAATACGCTGTGAGCTTCAATCTGATTGGAGAACCGAGGACCATCTGCCAATCAGATTGATTTGTTATTATTTATTGATTTGATTGATTGATGATCACAGTGTCATATATCGCCGTGATCGGGTTATTAATGGAGTGAATGAACGGCTGGAGTGTCTGCTCTGAGCGTCTCTTACAGCCACGGACGGGTTTACATTGGAGTCACTGGAGAACCCAGAGCATTTCGCGGCCAGATAAAATTAACTGGCGGGCCACATTTGGTCCGCGGGCCTTGAGTTTGACACATGTGCTCTAGAGGGTCAAATAGGGAACCACATAGTGGCCAGGGTAAATCCAAAGAGGAGGCGATCACTTAGCAGTAAGCCTCAGATGATACACACACTTCATTATGCATGAGGACGAGCTTTTCAATGCATTATTATTATTATTATTATTATTATTATTATTATTATTATTATTATTATTATTATTATTGTTGTTATTATTATTATTATTATTATTTATCATTTTTTTTTTTTTTTCATACTTCATTAGGCAGGGCGGCTGTGTCTCAGTCAGTAGAGCGGGTTGTCCACTAATCCACTAATCGTAGGGTTGGCGGTTGGAATCCCGGCCCGGGTGATCCCATGCCGAAGTGTCCTTGGGCAAGACACTGAACCCTAAGTTGCCCCCGATGGCAAGCTAGCACCTTGCATGCAGCTCTGCTACCATTGTGTGAGTGGCGTCTCATTTGTAAGTCGCTTTGGATAAAAGCGTCTAATAAATGTAATACTTCAGATATATTTTTCTCATATTCATAGGGGTGCCAATAATTGTCGCACAACTATATTTAACAAATATTTTGCATTAATTTCCTCATTACTGCTTAATTTTAATGCTTCTGGTCTAACACTCCTGGCTCAGTTTATTAACACACCTTTCAGGGGATTTAAATGAAACTCTGCTAGAGAAGAGGAACACTCAAATGTGCTCTCCAAGAGCACGATGGGAATGTTGTATATTCAGTGCTTTGAGTGTAGCAATAAAGGATTTTCTTTCTGTTTCCAACTTTGTGGCTCACTAACAACCTCTGCATTGTCTTTCATCATGAACACAGCAGGGTATAGACTTCTATACCCTTTCCTGTTTGCAGACATGGCCTACTAATGTAGTTAAGAGAGTAATTGAATAAGTGAATGGCTCTGGAGGGAGCATTGAGTCTCTCAGGGGTGTTTAACATACAAAGATAACCTTGAAAGTGTCCGAGAGCACGTCTTTCTGATCGAACGAGGCACTTTTTCTGCCTAAGCACTTGAAGTAGACTACACAGTAACCTAACTGAACAGATAAGCACTGTAGGAGGTCCTTCATATTAACAAGGTAAATGTTGCATACCCTGGTTACTTGGGCTCTAATAAACACTAGCTTTAAGTAATTTGATTTCCTTTGAATCAAATAGTCCTGATAAAAGTGACATTACATTGAGGGAAGGTGGGGAATTTTACAGGCATTTTAGTCTAGACAGCACCATGAGGTCTCAATGCACTAATCACCTCACACACGTCACTAGACTGTGTAATGTTGTAATGTGTAATGTGTAATGTTAAGCAAAGACATGCAAGATGCAATTTGCGATTTGTCAAATATTCCATTCAGTTAAGTAAAACCCATATTTCATAATGTAGTGAATCAGGTGACTAAGACAATAGCAGGGTTCACTGTCACTACACGACCATAAAGAGAATTTGCAGTAATAAAGAATGTAGCTGTGGTGGTATTTATTAATTACAAAAATTTCACAAAATTCACATGACTATGAGGTGAGATTCCAGCATGTACAGTATATTTGTTTGTTTGTTTGTTTGTTTGTTTGTTCAGTCAGTCAGTTAGTTATTTGCTGTAGTAAATCATGGGCGGCTTGTGGCTCAGTCGGTAGAGCGGGTTGTCCACTAATCCACTAATCGTGGGGTTGGCGGTTCGAATCCCGGCCCGGGTGATCCAATGCCGAAGTGTCCTTGGGCAAGACACTGAACCCTAAGTTGCCCCCGATGGCAAGCTAGCACCTTGCATGCAGCTCTGCTACCATTGGTGTGTGAGTGTGTCTCATTTGAAGTCACATTAAAAGTGTAGTATACAGGCAAATTAATATAAATACACATTTCAGAATATCAAAATTTACATAACCCCTTGAAAAGGATGAACATTAGGTCCCAGGAAATTAAAAATAAATAAATAATCCTCCACATTTTTGATGATGGTATACGGTGATTATAACAAGTGGCTCCTGTGCAGCTTTCAAATTGTAGTTTTTATCGGAGGCTTGTTTTTTTTTTCCTGCTGATTTTTTTCAGGATGCAGTCAAGTAAATTCTTAGAAGAAGAAAAAATAATGATAAAATCCATTAAGGGTTTTTTGGCTGGTCCTCTGTAGGAGCACTAAGGTTCTATGTACCCATACAACAGAGTGTTTCCTTAACGGGTTCAAGCAGAACCCTTGAAGAAACATTTTTCCTGTACCTCTCCAGTTTAGGTAAATGGTAAATGGCAGACTTATATAACGCTTTTATGCAAAAAGCTTTACACTGTGTCTCATTCACCCATTCACACACACCAATGGGAGCAGAGCTACATGCAAGGCGCTAACTTGCCTTCGGGGGCAACTTGGGGTTCAGTGTCTTGCCCAAGGACACTTCAGGTATGTGGAGTCACGTGGGCCGGGAATCGAACCACCAACCCTACGATTAGTGGATTACAACCCGCTCTACCACCTGAGCCACAACCGCAGTAAGTTGAATATCTATTAAATACAAGCCAGATGCAGACATTTAAGTGACAAATGCAGACAATATCATGGTGCTTAAGACAGTATATTACTTGAGAATTAAAACTGTCTTATATGTATGTAGTTTTTTTTAAGATCATTTTTGAGCATACATTAATGTCCAGTGATTTCATATTGAGAAATATGAACAAACTATTTTTTTAAATAATAGTATTTTCTCAGAATTATTGACAGACCTGAGGAATATTTGAATCAAATGCAAATAAATTGTCATTCCTGAAAAGCATTTTCTTTTATCTTTTTTTTCCTATTAGTTCTCAGTCTGCAAGAACTCTGCAGTTGCCGTGTCCTGTTTTCTTGGGTAAATATCTGAGGAAAAAATGGGAAACCATGGGAAAAACCAAAGCACTTTCAACACAATAGAAACAGCTGCACAAATCATGAGTGGTGACAAATACCATTAAACAAAATTAAATTAAAATTATTCATAATGGAAACCTTGAAATGTCTGAAAGAGTTGGAAATTTGCCAGGAAATGGACCCATGATCACACTGACCCCCCCCACAATGAGGTCAGTGGTAAAGCAGTTTTAGAGTTTCACGGTTTTAGTTTATAGTTTCAAACTCAACTGTTAAATGCAAGTTTAATAACAAGCTGTTAGGACATACTGCTAGAAAGGAGCCTTTCCTGAGAGTATCTCATACATTGCTATGTCTCAACTTCACCAAGCATTATTAGAACTACATTTTCTATTATGTGTTGTGGTTAGAGACCAAAAAACTTCACATCAGCATGTTTGTTGACAAAAAAAGGGTCTGCGTAAAAGAAAAAAGCTCCTGTAAAATATGGTGCTGGATCACTGATGCTTTGCAGTGGGCCTGTTTTCTAGCTGGGGATTTATGAGCTCTTGTGAAGAAAGATGGCATCATGAATTCTGCTAAGTACAAGGATATTTCAGCCCCAAATCCGCCTGTGCTAGAGGGTATAGATGTGGCCAAAGGTAGCACTTTCAACAAGATAATGAGCCAGACATACTTCCAAATAAAGACCGAACTCGTAAAAGAAACACAAGCTTAATGTTCTTCTATACTGAGCTTGTGTTACTGTCTGTGTGGAGTTACGTATGTGTTCATTTCAGGGGTGCAATAATGATCATTTTGAAACCATTGTAGTGTAGAAAAATTCACTGCCTATAAAAACTTTGTGTTTGAACCAAGACATTAAACAATCCCTGCTAAAAAAAACCCCAACAGAAACTATCACAGACATTCCACTACAAATACCAGTACAAACCACCAGCTAACAATTAAAAACAATACCATTATTGGTCCTTAATGGCATCCACCTGACATAACATGCCAACACAGAAGGCAACAAATTACCAGTAGAGACCCACAGGGACCATTCCAGTTTCCATTAAGACCAATAACATTTCCATTATAACCACTAAAACCATTACAAATCCTATGAGGTTTCTATTGGGTTTGTTCACCCAGCAGGGATGTGTCTGATTTTAGTGAGCTCATAATGTCACACAAAATTGTGTGTGCTACTCTTTTTGCAACAACAACAAAAAAAATCATGAAGGGTGCCAATAATTTTAGGGAGCACTGTACCACCTTACTATATTCCTATATAAGTATTATACTATATAAGTATTGCATATAACATTACTAACTACAGTATGTAATTCTGCATTGAGTGGTATGCCAAAAATACTATTTTGACGCATTCTTTGGGGGGAGGGGGGTCGTGTCCCCCCAAAGTTGAGGAAATACCAATCTGTCCCCCTTTATATACAGTACAAAATATTTTCTATATGTCCCCATTTAATGAGCCCTGAACAAAGGAACTGTCTTATCTTCATCAATTCTATTTATTTATGTCTATTCCTTTTGAATATATTTCCGTTTATTAAGGAGAATAGGCGTGTCCCTCCCCCCCTCCAGCTGTACACTTGGTTATGCCCAGACTCAACACAAGTTTGTTGATGTATTTGAGCAGCTCAGTCTGTAAGAAATGGAGACAGCAGACAAGTGTAGAAAAGTGCAGCAGAGCATACGAGCTTTTATTCAGACAGGAAGTGACCTTATCGTAGTATAGAAGGCATCACACCATGGTTTGGTTTGTTCTTAAGAGCGTCAATTAACTCTTGATATTTACACATGTGATCACTTCTATGCGAATTGTTTATGATGATGAGGGCGGCTGTGTCTCAGTCGGTAGAGCGGGTTGTCCACTAATCCACTAATCGTAGGGTTAGTGGATCGAATCCCGGCCCGGGTGATCCCATGCCGAAGTGTCCTTGGGCAAGACACTGAACCCTAAGTTGCCCCCGATGGCAAGCTAGCACCTTGCATGCAGCTCTGCTACCATTGGTGTGTGAGTGTGTCTCATTTGTAAGTCACTTTGGATAAAAGCGTCTGCTAAAATGAATAAATGTAAATGTAAGTGTACACAGCCACGAAGTAAGCTAGGCTAACGTCACTTCCGGATTTTTGACCATCAACGTTACGGTCATTTGCATATCCTCGCGCTGAGTTTGTTGTACCGCCCCCTAATGTCCACATCATGGTTACGCCCTTGATTTTGACCCTATTTAAGATGCTACTATGCGCTTTGGGACAATGTTACTGTCAAATGCGTGTCAAATGTGCTTAAAAGTATTTTTTTTTTTAAAAAACAGTCGGGAAAGCTAATAATTAGTCTCTAAGATTAAGACGTGTTGATATTTGGTCATGTTTTAATCGTTTTAGCACACATTTAGCACGCGGTGCAATTTTGGACGTCGCCACAGATTTTGGGGCAGTGGAGCAAAGGCGAAACGCTCGAGCAGAGAATGGCGCAATCCCATTGGCTGTCGAGGCCAATGCCGCATGCTCATTGGCTGTCATGGCTACATATAAAAAGTCCGTAGTCGCACTAATCAGTCGCATCAAACTGTAGAGCAGATCAGACGCGCGCGCTTGGGCTGTCTGGATCCGAGTCCGTTTGCAGGCTTTTGCGCTCTTGCGGCTTTCTTTTTGTTTTCTATCATTGTTTGCACACACAGTAAGAATGAAGGAGAGGAGAAACGCACAGCCGCTGGTGATTAGATGTAAGCTGGTTCTGGTTGGTGATGTGCAATGCGGGAAAACAGCTATGCTGCAGGTCCTGGCAAAGGACTGCTATCCAGAGGTTAGTCTTTTTACTTGTTGTTGTTTGTGTATCTTTAAAGAAATGAATGCAATTATTTAAACATGCCCTACACCTCTTATGAGCCTTCTTTGAGTTGTGACGCACAGACTGATTAATATCTAATTAAGAATTAGTGGGCACATTTTTTTTTTTTTAAATCCCCCAAGACTATCAAGAATGGGAAGGGTGTACTTATTTCTGCTCTTGTAGTAGTAGAGACATATTGCACATGCATGTGCTGCAAATCCCTCAGCATGAAGATTTTCTTGTGATGCATTATCAAGCTAATAATGGAGTGCGTTATGAAAATGATGATGCATATGATGTCTAGCTTCCATTCCTACTCAGTATGATCAGGTTAGTGTTGGTGTGAATACAGGACTGTGTTCTGTGGTGTGTGTCCACAGACCTATGTGCCCACTGTGTTTGAGAACTACACAGCATGCCTGGAGCTTGAAGATCAGCGTGTGGAATTGAGTTTATGGGACACATCAGGTAAGAGCTTACTTACAGCTGTGTGTGTGTGGGGGTGTATATATGTGTGT
>JAFFST010046069.1:2500-19233 GCA_022414735.1 Noturus placidus | reverse complement strand
GCAGTTGAACATGTATCAGAACCTTCTGGAACTCCCATTATTCGAACGTTATTGCGCCGCGACCTCGTCTACAAATCCTCACATTTATTCTGTAATTGATTCACGGTCTCGGTGAGAGACTCGATGGTGGACTTCATGTGTGCCATGTCATGTGTAAGCGCGTGCTCCATTTCTCCAACCGTAGTTTTCAGCACTGATATTGCAACCTCGGTACCAACTTTATCATTAACCTGCTGTGTTTTCACAGCCTGCAGGTCAAGCTGAATAGCAGACCGCGCTTCCTTGAGAATCTCCTGGAGCTCTGTATTAAAAATATCAGTGATATCCTTCCTCAATGAAGCCAACAGCTCAAGTTTGAGTGCAGCAAGATCAAAGTCACCGCTCGGCGACGCGGATTCAGGGGGAGAGGGGGACACGCTCACGGCGCACGCACTCGGCCTCAGTCGTGTTTGAATGCCACCTCGGGTTTTCGTATTCTTTCCAGACATTTTAACGTGACAAAAAATTCTAATTATAAGCAAAGATAAGGAGTAAAATAAGTTAAAGTATATTATATGACCAAAAAGCGCGAATTAATTAAAATTTTAATCGTGATCAGCAGGAGCCTCCAGCTTCGCGTCCTACTCCATTCGAACCCCAGTTTGTCATATCTTCTGTTCGATATTAAGATGGACATTGTGTCATTGATAAACCGTTTGAGTGTCGTGCTGCATATGCATAAGGAAATGCACTGAATTTGGCAGAACATCTTTGAAGGCACCTCGATGAACATGCTGAACTGGGGGCTAAACACAATTTTAACCCTGATGGTACAGCCATCAACTTCCGCAGTGTTCAATACCAGGCATCCCCTACCCCTGAAACATGACCAAGCAATAACAAAGGCAACAGGTCGATTCATGGTGTGGTGTGCCCGATTAAATTCTGACGAACATTAATTGTGCCATGGTATAAAATTCCAAATGAACCATATTTTAGTCAAATGTGTCTCCAAAGAAACAAAGGCAAAACAACCTGAAGAGCTGTGCAAGCAAAATTGATTACAATTACGACTAATAGCTGATACCCCTGGCCCAGAAAACGAGGACCGACGCAAACCATGAAAGAGGTGAATCATTACACCTCTAATCTGTAGCATAATCTTGATGTAACAAAACAACTTGTCAGTAACTTCTTGAACCTTTTAGAATTAAAGTTGCTTGATGATTGACATGGTCCTGAAGATTTTACCAAATCTGACCTCATGAGCGTGAAAATTGGCAGCGTCGAAGGGTTGAGCAGATGGTGTGCACTATGATGAGCCTTCGCGTTCTATGTGCAGCACACAAAAGCACATCTGTTCCTCACAAGGTTCTTCATTTGATCTTGTAGAATTCTGCATATAGATTTGCACTGCAAATATCTCTTGGCCACTGCTGCCATGCTATTGTCACTAAGAACGTGGTTTATTTTCAATGCTATGGTTTCTGATGGCTCTCAAACTTTTTATGGACACCATAAAAGTAGTGTCTTATTTAGCTGAGGAACACAGCAGCAGGTTGGCAGTGGAATTGTCATTTATCCACCATGTTCTAATGCTTAAGTGTGTTTGATTACACCTCCTTATAATCCCAAAACTGCAGGAGCGGGCAATTAACAAGTAGAGCTCTTGCTGCCTCAGTCAAGTATAACCTTCCTTTCCTGTACTTCTCTCATATTTCTGTAGCAATTATAGAGCCTATACTTCATTAACGTTGGCTTTGGAAGGTTCGTATAATTATTCTCGCTGTGTGAGCAGGTCAGCCAGGTTCTCAGACTGTGTCCAGCTTTTTGGATGTGTAATTTGTCAACTTTAATTGAAAAATGTCTCCTCCACATCCCCGGTGTGCATGCCTATAGATTGCTGCATTAAGACCAGAGGCAATTGAATGCATGCTCACACTCTGGCAGTGAATGTCCGTGACTTATCCGAGAGAAAGAAGTGGAGAGACTGTCAGTGGTGTGATTTCCAGAGATGCATCATCTCTGTAAACCGTCTGAATCTGAAATGCCAGCAGTTTCTGACTTAATAATAATAATAATATTTTCTTTTTTCTTTAAGCAGATTCTCATTGACTTGCAAAATTCTAATATATTATAATTCTAATATAAAATTCTGTTTTTTGTTTAAATACAGATGCATCTCACAATTAGAATATCGTGGAACAGTTAAATTTTTTTATTGTTTCATTACACAAAAAGTGAACTATTTCAATCCTTTTTTTTTGTTTTGTTTTAATCTTGATGATTTAAGGCTTAAAGCTCGTGGATGTAAAAAATCTAGTTTCTCAAAATATTATAATAAAGAATTTATAATACAGAAATGTTGAAGAAAGTAAATGTTGCGTTTCATTTGGAAATCAAGGTCCCGGAGTCTGGAGGAAGAGTCGAGAGGTAGAGCGGGTTGTCGGATGGGCGGTTGTGGCTCAGTCAGTAGAGCGGGTCGTCCACTAATCCACTAATCGTAGGGTTGGTGGTTCGAATCCCGGCCCGGATGAATCCCGGCCGACGGTTCCTTGGGCAAGACACTGAACCCCAAGTTGCCCCCGATGGCAAGTTAGAGCCTTTCATGGCAGCTCTGCTACCATTGGTGTGTGTGTGTGAATGGGTGAATGAGACGCAGTGTAAAGCGCTTTGCATAAAAGCGCTATACAAGTGCGCCATTTAGGTACAGCGTCCAAGTTGCTTGAAGACCAGTGCGACGTTTCCACAGTCAGTGATGATGATTTGAGGTGCCATGACACCCGCTGGTGTTGGTCCAGTGTGTTTTCTCAAGTCGAGAGTCGACTTGCTGCATCCACCAGGAGATTTTAGCACTTCATGTTTCCATCTGCTGAGAAGCTTTATGGAGATTCTGCCCACAGTGCCAAAACTTCTATTAACTGGCTTGCTGACCATGTTATTACCGTGCTTGATTGGCCAGCCAACTCGCCTGACCTGAATCTCATAGAGAATCAATGAGACACCAGACCTAACAATACAGACTATCAAAGCAACCTGTGCTTTCATACCACCTCAGCTCTGCCACAGGCTGATTGCCTCCATGCCACGCCGCATTGATGCAGTAATTCATGCATACCGAGTAGATTAACATACTTTTCAAAACGTCGACATTTCTGTATTAAATTCTTTAATCTCATATTTTGAGAGACTGCATTCTTTATTTCCATGAGCTGTAATAATCAAGATTTAAAATTAAAGGCTTGAAATATTTCACCATGTGTAATGAATCTAGAATGTATGAAAATTCCACTTTTTTAAATTCAATTATGGGGAATTATTTTTAGATGCACCTGTATGGGAACTGACACAATTAGGGTGGAAAATAAAAACACCAGATCAGCTGCTACCTGTCTTTGTCACTAAATTTATTGCATTAAGGGCGGCTGTGTCTCAGTCGGTAGAGCGGGTTATCCACTAATCGTAGGGTTGGTGGTTCGAATCCCGGCCCGGGTGATCCCATGCCGAAGTGTCCTTGGGCAAGACACTGAACCCTAAGTTGCCCCCGATGGCAAGCTAGCACCTTGCATGCAGCTCTGCTCCCATTGGTGTGTGAGTGTGTCTGCTAAATGAATAAATGTAAATGTAATGCATTATAAAAACACATGATCTTCACGATATCTAAGAAAGCCTATTGTAAAAGATCACTATCGATGTTTCATCAGATCGCCCAGCCACAGTCCGTAGATATTTTTTTTTTTAATAAACGATGTTCTATGCCAGATTCAGTTTACCTGCGTAGCAGGACAGTGCACAGATGCGTGCATGATTGGTGAGATGTAAATTTTTGAAGATGTTTTGGGTGCATCATTGAACCAACACCTCTGTTCTAGTCGCCAATATGAAGAAACCGATGTGTGAATTTTGTCAAATCCGTAAATAGTTTTGTACCAGTACCTCTTTGCCAAGTCGGTCTAATCAATATGTTAATTTGTAGGATTGAATGAGCGTACTCGGATTACACCTCGCAGCGTGTCGTCATTTTAACAAAGTCAAAGTAATTCCTAGAGGACTCCGCTTTTGTCTTTGATTTTATTTTGTACCCAGTTCAAAGAGCTGGAGTTGAATTTCCTTGGACAAAGGGCTTGTGTGCAGTGAGGTACATTAACACTGTTCGACCCAGGCGTTTTATTCAGCACTAACTGGTGGGTGGGCATGGCTCTCTGTCTAATGATTGGCAGTTGAGGGAAGCCTTTATGGAGGAGTGGGTGGAAGACGCTTTGCAGATGGTAGATTCCGAGGCTGTTGCTGTGGAAACGGGGGGAGCAGAGGTATTGCGCTTGTGGGACACACACACACGAATGGTGGTGGGTGGCTTACTTAAGGATTCTGAGAGAGTGGGAGCTACTGCCTGGCCCCAAACATGCTGTTCCCATTGCATAATCCATAGAACCAAGAAAAAATCGAGATGGATCGATAAAGCGTCAGGACTTGTCATTTTCATGTTCTTTAAAATGCCAGTGTTCTTTAGTGAGATGAGTTGAACTGTGTGAGCAGTGAAGGCCAGCAGGGATAACCTCGAGCTTCATCCTTGGCTTCAGGTCCTGAGTTGGCCATGGGATTTGGTTCGATGGTTTTTGATATGGTTTTTTTTCTTCTCCATATGTTTCTTATTGCAGGGTCTCCTTACTATGACAATGTGAGGCCACTATGTTACAGCGACTCTGATGCCGTGCTCCTGTGCTTCGACATCAGCCGTCCAGACACTGTCGACAGTGGACTCAAGAAGGTACCAATTTAGCGCTCTGAAATTCCCATCATTGTACGACTCGGTTCTAGCTTTGGCGTCAGGTTCTTTATAATATGGAACATCTTTTGTCATGGCAAAGTGGTTCCTTTGAAAGATGTTGATACTCCAGGAAAAAGTCTTAATTACACTTAAGTCCTATTCATTCATCTTCAGGTGGGAGTACACAGTCACAGGGCATCGTACACTCATGCATTCACACACAAGGAATATTTAGTGTAGCCATTCCACCTACCATGTTTGTTTTAGAGGTGGGAGGAAACTGGAAACCCAGAGGAAACCCATTTGTAAGACTTGCGATCATGAAATAGAAAGTTTAGTGGGTTTTTTTTTTTTTTTTTTTAAATGAATCATGAGTAAACTTGTATCTGTCCCTGTCTGTTTGTGTAGTGGAAGTCTGAGATCATGGACTTCTGCCCCAACACCCGCATTCTACTCGTTGGCTGCAAAACGGACCTGCGCACGGATGTGTGTACACTGATGGAACTTTCCAATCAGAAACAAACACCCATTACCCAAGAGCAGGTGTGATATATTTAAGTTAATGTGGTACTAGTTGATAACATTATGAGAAGTTTGAATAAAGTTCAAAACGGGTTTCAGTTGGCTGCTGGTCTTTTGTTCAGCCGATTAAGGGCAACACCTAATAAATGTTAAGAGCTAATTAAACTGGGTTGGTGCTTGGTTTAAATGCAACACTGCAGCCATCCACAGTTATTTTGGATCAAATTCAAGGTGGAAAATTCATACTGACATTTCTCCTTTTGTCCCAGGGTTCAGCCATGGCCAAGCAACTGGGGGCTGAGGCGTACTTAGAGTGCTCAGCCTTCACGTCAGAGAAGAGCATCCACAGCATTTTCCGCACTGCAGCTCTGGCCTGCATCAACAAGCTTCAGCCACTGGCCAAGTCTAGCCCTAATCGGCGCCTCTCCAAACGCCTCCTCCACCTGCCCAGCCGCTCTGAGCTGCTCTCTTCCACCTTCAAGAAGGAGAAGGCCAAGAGCTGCTCAGTCATGTGAGCGGCGGGGTTGCTCTCCTCACCCCATAAGCTTTTCCCTCCCCCCGTGCTTTAGTCCGGGGAAGGGGGGTGGGTTTTCCGATGTCCTCATCGTGAAGGCTTCGTCTGGGAATCCTTCCTCACCCCCCCCTGACAAAATGCATTTCAGAACAAGTGCACACTTTGCTGTCTGCTTTGTCCTGATCTCTACACCAGTGCATACCTGTCTTACACAGTACAGTATCTTGCTTTTCTCGATCGAGGTTTGATCATCAACCGTCATTTCTTCATCCTTTACTGTTAAGAGAATTCGTGGTCCGACTTGGTAAATAAGGAACCAGTGTTCAGCATATGAGGTTCAGTAACATGACGTAAATGTGACACACACGCATTATTGGCTCTTGAGTGTCAACTATATCTGATATTCTTAAGAAATAATTTTTTTTTTAAATTTCAAAAATATAGAATAGGTACAAAAGAGTGTCCGTGAAAGTAAGGCTTCAATTGGTGGAGCATAAGGAAGCTGTGTAAGGCCCAGGTTATTATAGAGGTGTTTGAGAAATAGGTTGTTGGCCATGAAGGCTTATCTGGCATTATAATGCTGACTGAATTGGCTGCTGTGCAGACTGGATACTGTAATTCTGTTGGAATCTGCCTGTAATGTTGGGCTTTCTTGAACAGCCCAACATTAAGATGGGTGAACGTTGTAATTGATGAAGTAAGGACAGAGGGGGGGGGGGCTAAAACAAATTTGCAACCAGCTATTTTTCAAAAGGCAACCAAAGACAAGCTTACTGTCCCCTCTGATTAAATACCACCTGATGTAAGTGCTTCTGCATTTAAAGACAATAAATAATTTCCCTTGTGAACAAGAGAGAAAGAGGGAGGTGTAACTGCTGGCCCACTGGTACATGAGTCTCCCACGTAGTGATGCTTGAGAGCCATGTATCTGTGAGCCTCGGTGGGAACTCCAAACCATCCAACGTAAAGCTGAATTGGACTTCAGAGATAATTTAGGTTCTCGAGGATGTTTTTCCGAAAACCGTCGTAGCACCATTTTGATATTTGCTCAATCAACAAGGATTTCAAATAAATCTAAACGTATGCAGATAGGATTGTCTTTCGATCGGCTTTTATTCAATCTACATCAGACTGAAATCGAACCATCTTCACATGCCATTAATGGAAATGTTTTCTACACATTTCCTAAGAATCGTGATGTAGCACTCCATCTTCTCTCTCCTGTGTACAGGTTTTTCTTGCCTTGTTGCCCGAGGTGATCTACAGAAGTCTCGAGGCAGACCTTTGCCGGCAGTTCGGTACATATCTAAATATGGCTCCTTCTAAATAAATTCTTAAGCTTGGACAGTTTTTGTGTGCAGTGCTGCTCTTGAAAAATCTGCTTTTAACCACAAAGCAATAATGATTGACGTGCTTGTGACGCAAAGTATATAGAGTGGCAATAATACAAAAAAAATAATAATTAAATTGCTTTGTGATTACGTCCTGCGACAGCTTTGTGGTCGTGCGTGGCCCTGCCTCCATTACCGCTGTAAAAACAAGCCAGTCTTATCGTAATTTTGTTGTATCAAGGGTTTTTGTTTTTCGTGTAGCGTAAACCAGTGTCAGTAATATTGGCTTTAAAAACAACCCAACCAGTTAAGTGCAACGCATTTAATGTAACATTTGTGGTCAGGAAGGTGTATGGGCTTGGGATAGGTGACGCTCTAGGCATGTTTAACGTGTGGAACACTTGGTAGCACTATCTTGGAAGCCAATTTTCATACATCATTATAACTATGCTAATCATTTGTAATGATTCCTTGTAAGCATTTTTGCTTACAACTCCTAATAATGCCTCATAAAGCATAATGTGCCACTATTATAATAAAAAATGTGCTGTAATGCTGCACATAAAATGTGCTGTACTGTAATTAAAAAAATAAATAAAATCAATTGTAACAATGTAATGCACAACCTTTTAGAACCTTTAGTAATATGGAAATACTTCCAGGTTAATCCCAGAAATGACCAAGACGCGTGCACGCACACACACACACACACACACATACCTGACGCCTAGATACATTTAATCATCGCTGTATAGAAGCACTTTTCTGAAGTAAAAACAAAACTTGCTCTTCACTGGAACCCTGCGTCACCCAAGAAAGCTAATGTAGCTGGCTAATGTACTTCATTTGAAATCACCTAGCAGAGGTCATAAAGAGCAAGCACCGGTGCATGAACAAGCTTGTACTCTGTCTGAAATCAGCAGACGTGAGGCATCCCTATTTACTATAGGGTGCTGCATATGTATGTTCTTGTCTTTTTGGTAACTCGTCTAGAGTTAAAGGTGCAATAGTCAATTTAAATGTCTGTCTTGTACAGGTAACCTGGAACATATGTAAACCATGATCAAATATAAAGCTTTAAGCCATGGCCTCAGTGCAAGTGTATTATGGGGTTAAAAGAAACTGATTCCTGGTCCAGAATGTTTGGATGTGCCTCCTGTCAGTCACTTTTTTTTATTTTATTAAAAAAAAAGACACTACTCTATAGGCCGGCGGTCTTCAACAGGGGGTCCGCGAACCCTAGGGGGCCCGCGGAGGTACTGCATGGGGGTCACGAAAGTTTTGGTACCAGTTTGTTATAACACAATTTCATACTATATATATATATATATATATATATATATATATATAATATTAATTAGGGGATCCCCGCTCCATCTCGCCATCAGTTTGGGGGTCCTTGGCCTGGAAAATGTTGAAGACCCCTGCTATAGGCCACTGTAGATTCTGAGGGCGGAGCTTTGTGAAAATTGGCAGGAATCACTCAAATGTTGAACTCACCAACAAGTGTTTAAAGACGAATCCATCTTAGTACACCTCGAAGTATTTCCATATTACATTACATTACAAAAAAGTTTTAACTCTTGGTACAATGCATTTGCACATTAGAGCTTTGAGGCATTGGGGTGAATAAAATGCCTACAAGGAATGATTACCAGCTTATAAAATAATGATCAGCAGAGTTCTAAACCCTTTCAATAGAAAGTATTGACTACTGGGGATTACTTAAGGGGCTGAAAATGTGGGGAGGTCATTTTTGGATAAAACCAAACAGGCTGGCCCTGTTTAACTAAAGATTGTTGGGTTTGAACCATTGTGAAGTGTTTTTTTTTTTTATTTTTTTTTTTTTAAATCAGTATTTCCTCCACGGTCCATCCGCAGTCATGAGTGGTTTCAGGAGGAGATTGTGCGAGCTATTGTTCTTTGGTCACACAATGAATTACTCCGCACTGCCTAGCAACAGTTCAAGTAAAGAAAGTGCAAATGCTTTCTTTACTTGAACTTCTTCATATGACTTGACAGGAACTGTAGCTACACATACACTTAGTTTTTATTGATTTCCAGACAGGACACTCAAAAAAAAAACCTGATAGTCTGTCTTTCAGCTTTGGGATGTGAAGAGATGGCCTCATCAAAACCGTATTGTTTCCTGATGTTTCACCATGACCCTGCCGTTGTGTACTACTGGGTGCAAATATATTTAAAGCATGTCTAAGAATGACCAGATGTACATATCATCTTTTGTATTCTTTGTAAGACATCGAAAACAATACCATAATATAAATATTTGTTCTTGTTGTTGGTTGACCGATGTGTTGTGATTTGATGTAAAATATTTCAGTCCTATTTATTTGAATACGACGATGATGACAATTTTTTTTTGTTTGTTTGTTTTTACATGTAACTTTTTTTTTTTTTTTTTTTTTTTGCCAGAGAGTTATTTTTGACATCAGTTCCTGTTCATTGATCGATTTTACTTGTCTTTCCAGTAATAAAGCTTGCCTTGTATGGCATCCATGAAACTTTGATCTGTACTGATCTGATTGTGTGCTCACCTTCTGTTTTGTAATCAGAGTGTCATGTTTTTCCTGAGAATCCTGACGTGAACATTTTATTGAAGCTGGCATTCTTAATGACTTCAAACAACGTGTTCGTGAGGCGCACAGGAAGCAGCTGCAATTAATGACCAGACGCATTTACCTCAGAGAGAGACTCGAATACAATCCGAGGGGGGGGGATGAAAGGAATAATTAAGCGAGTTGTCTCAAAATCAATCAACCCGTAATTCAGTGATTCTCAAACTTTTCCAGGGCGAGGTCCCCCAAATCGCATGAACATGTGACCGAGGCCCCCCTTTTGCAAGATGTCTTTAAAACACACTTAAAATACAGACTTCTGAATGTATCCCCCATTTTTATTAATATTTACATTACATTAGGAATTGATTGTGTGTGTGGGGTGGGGGGGGTTGTCTGAGAGTGAGAATTTATTTTTCACACCAAATTGTTGAGGCCCCCCTAGCGGCCCCCACTTTGGAATCCACTGCCCCAATACATTACATTGCTATATTCTATTTTAGACCAAATTAACTTTGATGCTTTAAAAAATAAATAAAAAATGACCTCCCAATGTGATTATTATTTGTGAGTCATGGTTTTAATGAACTCATCAGCCAATGGCTCTTAACTTTAATCATTGGTGTGAGTTCACTTGGGGAAATAAGAGATGGGGAGTAATGGCATGATTGCTAAAGCCAATGCTGTGTTCTAATGAAATCTTGTGTCATGGCCGAACGCATTCCCAGTTCACCGCCTAGTGCAGTATTTGCACTTTTTGCTGGTCGCACATGGACTTCCCCAAAACAGATTATTCAAGTCTTATCCTTGCTCCAGTTTATAATCTCACCGGGATACTGTAGAATCGTGTCTGCTGCAGCAATCATTCAGACTGTCCGTTTACCTTCACACGGTCAAATCTAGTAATCTCAGTCTAGACCAGATTTTTCTAATGTCACTTTTGGACCAGGGCACACGGTGGCTTAGTGGTTAGCACGTCTGCCTCACACCTCCAGGGTCCGGGGTTCGAGTCCTGCCAGGGCCATGTGTGTGTGGAGTTTGCATGTTCTCCACGTGTGTCGGGGGTTTCCTCCGGGTACTCCGGTTTCCTCCCCCAGTCCAAAGACATGCATGGTAGACTGATTGGCGTGTCTAATGTGTGTGTGGGTGTGTATGTGATTGTGCCCTGTGATGGACTGGCACCCCGCCTTGTGCCTGATGCTCCCTGGGATAGGCTCCAGGTTCCCCGTGACCCAGATGGATGGATGGATGGACTTTTGGACCAGGAACTGCACAGAAACTGAATTAAAGCATTTGGCGTGCAGGTCGTTTTCTAGAGTTACATATGATGATCAGTGAATAAATTGTATTCCCTGGCTTGCTCCCTAGACTATTACCCATAGTGCACTGCAAATCCAGTGTACAACTGCTATACTGTATGCTACTTCTGCACGAAGTACTAAGTGCACTAATGTTTTGGGTTTTTTGTGGCATTAAATGTACTTATCAGGATGGCTACTTTATATGTAAATGCAAATAAAGTGTTGTTTAAGAAATTCTAAACACAACAGGGACTTATTAGAGGTGTATTTAATATAGATAATCACTTTTAATGTTTTTGTGGTCGACCAGTAATTTGCAAGGTTCAAATATTTATTAATCTATCTATTTATTTAACAGCAGTTTGTGATTTTTTTCATAACCCATGAACGCATGTATGTAAAACTCATTGTACAGTAGCTTAGAGGTTAGCAGGTTTGCCTTGTACCTCCATGGTTGGGGTTCAATTCCCACTTCCACCCTGCTTCAGAGGTTTCCTCCAGGCACTCTGGTTTCTTCTCGAGTCCAAAGACATGCATTGTAGGCTGATTGGCTTTTCTACATTGTCCATAGTGTATGAGTGTGTGTGCAATTGATTGGTTAGCACCTCGTCTAGGGTGTCCCCTGTGATATGCCCCAGGTACTCCCATGACCCCGTGTCGGATAAGCGATATAGAAAATGGATGGATGGATGGATTAAACTCGTTGCTAACAAAAGTCCTGATAAGCAACTAACAAGACTGAATGGTGATGAGTTCATTTTTACTACTTAACTATTAATGATTAATTTATGGCTAAATACAGTAAGTGGTTATGTTTTCTTTTTGTAGTGGCGCTTCACGCTACCCCTTTTGACTAGTGCCATGGACTCTGAACAAATGCGACACACACATGTTTTGAATTTAACACGACTGAGGCAATGCCGGGGCGGCTGTGGCTCAGTGGGTAGAGCGGGTTGTCCACTAATCCACTAATCGTAGGGTTGGTGGTTCGAATCCCGGCCCGGGTGATCCCATGCCGAAGTGTCCTTGGGCAAGACACTGAACCCTAAGTTGCCCCCGATGGCAAGCTAGCACCTTGCATGCAGCTCTGCTACCATTGGTGTGTGAGTGTGTCTCATTTGTAAGTCACTTTGGATAAAAGCGTCTGCTAAATGTAAATACAAACTTCTCTATTTATTAGTCTTTAGACGTACTGTTTGGATCAGTTTGTTAAACAGACCAGAGACGGTAAATAAAATGAAAAATCTGTGAAAACTCTCCTTTTTTTTGAGCTACTGTCTCTAGTGAAGGTGCTAGTCTTTGAACTGATGAGCTTCTTTCAGATAAATAATAACATACATGATGGATATGATTGGAGAAACCGCTACAAAACCCGCAATGGGTCAAACCATGGCCTTTTTATAAAATAATACAATTCATTGATCTGCTCTGCTGCAGTATTTTTGCAATCGGTCTGCCGTTTGATGACCCCTGGTCTACATCATAAATACTGAAATAGTGAGTGAAGGAGTCCTTTCAGACACAGTGTTGCACTCCTGCACTATGTATCATCAGCACAGATGTGTTGGGGGATTGGGGGCGGGGTGAGAGTAGGGTAGGGTGACAGCCGACAGATAATAAGTAGTGTTGCTGCAGGATAGTGAGCTCACAGAGACACTGCGCAGTTTCCAGAATGCCTGTGTAGAACAAAATGTGCCTATCCAACCACCATGTTTCTTTTTTTTCCACATGTGATTTAAAAAAAAACCCATATATGATTAATTTATTTTCACATGCAATCACATGATGTCACAGGTGTTTGTTTGAGGTTACGTACAATGCACCGTTACGTTTCTCGCATTACACTGTGAAATGTGAATTATCCATAAGGGCACTACCTACAGTATGCCTGCAGCTGCAAGCAATCCATGTTCTATTACAAGACATTAAAATCACAGAACTAATTCAGGATACAGCCATCACATGACATATTTCTGCATTTATAAAGTTTTCAGGGTGACACACTACAGAAACATGGTACAGGTGGCCAGGTCCTTGAGGGCACTGCAGTGTGTTGTTTTGGCACACTGATCCGTCCTATCAGCCAGTAGGAGTCTCAATTTCTCTCAGGTCGTTCGGAGACTGTGGGACAAGAAACACATCTGTCTCAAGATGTGGCATCTGGAGGGGTGTAGGCTGCTGGATGTGGCCAAGGCAGGAGTGCTGCCAGCAAACATGTGGCTAACGTGAAGACCTCATCACTGCCAGCCAGAAGTGTCATGCTTTTAATCCACACAGGAATTGCACAGATCAAACACAATTAAATCTGTTTCTATGGACGTCAGTGGAATGAAACTTGCAGTGAAAATTGCCATGTCAGTCTTAGATCTAAAGCCGGTTTTCAAGCAAGTATTGCACATTATCCTGATCTCTACACCAGGGCGGCTGTGTCTCAGTGGGTAGAGCGGGTTGTCCACTAATCCACTAATCGTAGGGTTGGTGGTTGGAATCCCGGCCCGGGTGATCCCATGCCGAAGTGTCCTTGGGCAAGACACTGAACCCTAAGTTGCCCCCGATGGCAAGCTAGCACCTTGCATGCAGCTCTGCTCTCATTGGTGTGTGAGTGTGTCTCATTTGTAAGTCGCTTTGGATAAAAGCGTTTTTTAAATAAATAAATGTAAATGTAAATGTACACCAGGGCATATCCAGTACAGTAGCTTAATACGCTTGATTAAGATGTCAACTCATCATCGTTTCTGTATTAAGAGAACTGTTTGTTTGCCTCACTGTTACTTTGCCTAATCCATTACACACCAAGCCAAATGTGACTGCCCGTCCTACACCATTGGCACTAGTTGGCCCTTGTCAAAATCCATTTGGCCAATTGCATGCTAAATTAAACCGAAGTACAGACAGCGTTCCTGAAATAGCTGCTCCGGCTAGTGTAATAGTGCAGGAGAAAAGAAACAGAAATGGACAAGACATGAAAATGAGGGCAGTCGAATTTGAAAACTTTGGTTCATTTGCTCAGCTATTTCATGCATATTTTCTAACCATAAAATCCTTGCAGGCAGAGGAGGAAAAGAACTATTTCACCAGAAA
Organism: Noturus placidus; assembly: GCA_022414735.1. Classification (NCBI taxonomy): domain Eukaryota; kingdom Metazoa; phylum Chordata; class Actinopteri; order Siluriformes; family Ictaluridae; genus Noturus; species Noturus placidus. Next base: position 5,161 of record JAFFST010046069.1, on the reverse strand, counting down.
AACTCTAGTGTACACTACATAAAAATGACATCGTAGCAAGTGGGAATATCTGGAATATAGTTGAATTTACTCATTTCAAATAGCAATATTGAATATTAACTTGAAATTGGGTAATATTGAAGTAGTTTTGGCAGATTCTGCTCATTTTAAACCATTTACTGTATATCTACAAAGAAGTGAAATTATCTAGCAATAATAAAGCAAGAAAAAACAAGACAATTTACAGCTTGAAATTAGTAAAGAAATAAAATCTATTTGGAATAATCTGATATTTAATCTGGTAGAAATAATTTGATTAGAAATAATCTGACCAGGGGCGCACGGTGGCTTAGTGGTTAGCACGTCCGCCTCACACCTCCAGGGTCCGGGGCTCGAGTCCCGCCAAGGCCATGTGTGTGCGGAGTTTGCATGTTCTCCCCGTGTGTCGGGGGTTTCCTCCGGGTTCTCCGGTTTCCTCCCCCAGTCCAAACACATGCATGGTAGACTGATGGGCGTGTCTAAAGTGTCCATAGTGTATGAATGTGTATGTGAGTGTGCCCTGTGATGGACTGGAACCCTGTCCAGGGTGTACCCCGCCTTGTGCCCGATGCCTCCTGGCATAGACTCCAGGTTCCCTGAAAAGGAGTAAGCGGTTGAAGATGGATAATCTGACCAGAAACAATCTAATAGAAATAATCTGATTGGGGGTTAATAATCTGGAGGTTTTTTTGGCTCGAAAAACCAAGGATTGTGAGACAATCCTAGACAATCCTCTTAGGCAAAGTTGCCACAGAGAGAAAATGACCGATACCAGAAATGAATGTCTTTCACATTCTGTGTCTTTTCCTAGTCACTGAGTTGACTTTTATACCAGGAGGATTTTATTTGCATGTAGTTTGACCACTATGTTAGCTAAAAAAAACTAAAACCAGAGAAGGATCCATAAATTTCAAGCTGCAGTGAAACCAGTCAAGTGCATAACAGTTCAGCTGCAACTTCTGGCTGAAGATATGAAGCGCTCTTCAGATGGACTCCCCTGATAGTCATTCTTTACTACTGGCTTGGTGCATCAAGTTTCACAATACTTAATAATGTTCAGGAAATGAGCCTCAAATTCCCTTCAATATTTGAAGAAAGCGTTAACACCATGTAACAGGTGTTGCGATGGATGTGCAGCTGACAAGGGTGAGCTATCACACCATGAGATAGTCTAAACAAATCCTTTCTGCTGTCACCGAATATACACGTTCCAGAATTATTCAGAAGGAAAGATTGCTTACAGGTCTTTGGAGATGCTAAAACATCGATTGGCTTGGAAATAACTTCCCCTTGCATTGTTAGGAATGTTTTAATCCTGCAATCTGCACAACAACTGAGCTAAGAATTTCCCAAGGCATGCAAACAGATGCCAATAAATACCCTACATGAGCTGAGAGCTTGGTGGGCATGTTCAGCCGAAGTAGATCAGAAACAGCGAACCTCCCACAGACGTGTAGGTCACCGGGGACACCTCTAGTGGCCCGGATTCACACAACTATGGTCATGCATACACACACACACACACATACAGGTGCAATCTGGGTCAGGCCTAGCTTCAGAGTAAACATGATAAAGCTCACCTATTACTCACACACAGCATGAAGAAGAGTCAATGGAGCACATACGCCAGCAGTCGCAGCAAATTAGGGCAACATCTGGATGGGCACAGGGAAAGAAATTGCTCACTCAGGCATGAGTGACACCTTCAGGGTGGGATTAAGGGGTACTAGTTTTGTGCTGCAGTCTAATGCACAGCCAGGATCGGTCAAACCTTGCTTTACTATAGTTGGAGCTGTACTTTACATATCTACGTTCATACACCTTAATGCCATTTACTATGTTTTATCCTCTATGTCAATTAAAAATTTACATTTTTACTCCTCTTGGATCAAATTTATGGCGTTTGGGTTAAATTTGTTAGCGGAGCTGACTCAAATTGCCCTGTTGAGAAAAACAAATACAACAGATACCATCACATAAATTCGATTGGTTTCCCCTACAAATACCAATACAAACCATCAGCTAACTATTAAAACCATTACCATGAGCATTATAGGTGATTAATGGTATTCACTAGACATAGCATGCCACAAAAAGACAACAGATTACCAGTAGAAACCCACAGGAACCGTTCCAGTTTCCATTAAAACCAATACAATTCTCATTATAACCATTAAAACCAATTACAAGCTTTATGACGGTTTCTATTGTTCTTTTCAGCAAAGTGGTGGTTGGGTATTCGGCCCCCTTGAACTGTTCGACCTTTTGCCACGTTTCAGGCCTCAAACATAAAGATATAAAACTGTCATTGTTTGTGAAGAATCATCAACAGGTGGGACACAATCATGAAGTGGAACCAAATTTATTGGATATTTCAAACTTTTTCAACAAATAAAAAACTGAAAAATTGGGCGAGCAAAATTATTCAACCCCCTTACTTTCAGTGCAGCAAACTCTCTCCGGAAGTTCAGTGAGGATCTCTGAATGATCCAATGTTGACCTCAATGTCTAATGTTGATGAATAGAATCCACCTGTGTGTAATCAAGTCTCCGTCTCCACATCCAGTATTCCCAGAATAGTCTCCAGATCCACCTCAACGCTGACCTGGGTAAAGCGCTTATTAGAGGCAGATGATTGAATAA
>JAFFST010046067.1:108162-141357 GCA_022414735.1 Noturus placidus | reverse complement strand
TGTCCTATGGACAGAGTCTCCCGCCTCAGCTGTAGATCTCTGCAGGTCATCCAGAGTGATCATGGGCCTCTTGGCTGCATCTCTGATCTGTCTTCTCCTTGTATGAGCTGAAAGTTAAGAGGGACAGCCAGGTCTTGGTAGATTTGCAGTGGTCTGATACTCCTTTCATTTCAATATTATCTTTTGCACAGTGCTCCTTGGGATGTTTAAAGCTTGGGAAATCTTTCTGTATCCAAATCCGGCTTTAAACTTCTCCACAACAGTATCTCGGACCTGCCTGGTGTGTTCCTTGTTCTTCATGATGCTCTCTGTGCTTTAAACGGACCTCTGAGACTATCACAGAGCAGGTGCATTTATACTGAGACTTGATTACACACAGGTGGATTCTATTTATGAACATTAGACATTTAGGTCAACATTAGATCATTCAGAGATCCTCACTGAACTTCCGGAAAGAGTTTGCTGCACTGAAAGTAAAGGGGCTGAATAATTTTGCACGCCCAATTTTTCAGTTTTTTATTTGTTGAAAAAGTTTGAAATATCCAATAAATTTCGTTCCACTTCATGATTGTGTCCCACTTGTTGTTGATTCTTCACAAAAAATTACAGTTTTATATCTTTATGTTTGAGGCCTGAAACGTGGCAAAAGGTCGAACAGTTCAAGGGGGCCGAATACTTTCGCAAGGCACTGTATGTCACACATCGTTGTTAAGGCCTCACTCATCAGCATGAGGTCCCAGATGTGTTGGGAATATTTCTTAAGCCGTAAACAAATTTCAGTCAGGGATAATTCAAACCACACACATGGAATTTCCCATCCAAAAGGTCACTCTCATCAAGGTAACACAACAGTTTTCCCTTATCAACAGCGCCAAACCACTTATTCAGCAGTCCTAACACAAATCTAGAACAAACAGATCATACTGCTTTCCGTGAAGTCTAGTCATGATACTTAAATGTAGTGAGGCTAAACATTACATAATCACGTCTGCTCTTTACAGCTCTGCAGTCTACAGTCATGAGGAGGAATGTTGTTATGGACATATGTTTCCCATCAGTGCCGCATACCATCGCATCCTGACACACTGTTCCAATTTTGAAACGTGGACACAAATAAAATTTGAAGCGCATGCACATTCCTGGATGACGTCCCTGACTGTTATTAGTTCACGCTGAAGTATGTTGAAACACACGCAACGTAAACAGAGACGATGCCTGATTTCCAACACGGTCAAAACAACGTGTCTTTGTAGAAAAAAAAAAACGGAAAGCTAGCTATTACTCAAAGAGGTCTTGCAATCAGACAATACCTCTTTGGTAATTTGTGTGAGGTGCAGGAATTTTCCCAAGGGCCTGCATCATTTTGTGAAAAACACAACGTTGTTTTGGGACATAGTTTGGGGGATGAACACTGAGACACTGCTAGGTCATGGCTAAGATATGTGTAAAACTAGTTTGGTTGAACAGTCTTTTGGACAACACGTAAGTTCAAACAAGGTTTAAAGGAAGAAAACATGAAAACATTCTAGGCTTCTATGTACAGAAAGTCAGATTTCAATTAACCCAGATATGCCTGTGGAGCATTTAAATCACCTTTACTCCATGTTCTCAGCTCTGAAAACAGTATAATAATTCAAACTGTGCCAGCATTTGTGGCCAGACTGTCCTTCATTTTCTGGCATTTTTTCATAACTTGTGATCCAAAAGGGACTTGGAAAAAGTAGCCCTTTTGGATGATTCATAATTTGCTCACCTGCCAATTCCAACCCACAAAACAGCTTGCGTTATCATGTAACAGCTACTAACTGGGAAAGGTGAAGGCTAACATGTACTTCCTGAAAGATATGTGAAGTCAACCATATATAACTTTTCAAGCTGCTCAGAGAGCTTACAGCAGAACATCACACATAGAGGTAAGTGCTATCTGCCCATACATTTGCTCACAGACACCCACGATTGGCTAGGGTTGCTACGATTCACATCTACATCCTACATCCGTCCCATCCAGATAGGATGGCCAATTTTGCTCCCTTGGCTCCCAGCCATGGATGCTTCTGGCATCGTGTGTCCAGTTTAATGCTATTTTTAAAGATCATTAAATGTTTCATTAAAACGAAACACATGATTGTGATGTGCGTTAGGGAGATATTCAAAAACTATGAAAAAGTCTGAAGATTTAGTTGACTTTAATTGACTATTACTTTACAACAGAACATTCCTGCTCAAAACATTCTGTAGATTTCTCGGTCTGAACGGACGTTACATTCCATCATTACATCACTGACTTCCTACACTTGTGCATGCATGTGATTATTCAAAAGGCCAATTATGTGGCAGCTGTGCAATGCAAAAACAAACAAACAAACAAACAAACCAAGAGCTTCAGTTCTCGACCTGTTAATGTTCACATGAAATTTCAGACAAAGAAAAAGAATTGACCTCTGTGGTTTTACCCGTAGCATGATTGTTGGTGGCAGACATGCTGGTTTGAGTTGTTTCTGAAACTGCTGAGCTCCTGTGACTTTCACAGATAAAAATCTGTAGAGATTACACTGAATGGTGCGTTTAAAAAAATAAAAATCCAGTGACCAGCAGTTCCTGATGAGAGAGGGCAGAGGAGAGCGGCCAGACTCGTTCGAGCTGACAGGACGTCTTCAATAACCACTTTTTTACAACTATGGTGTGCAGAAAGACATCTCAGAATGCACTACAGGTTAAACCTTAACGCAGATCACATCAGTTTCCAGTCAGGTCAGCTAAAGACAAAAAAGGAATCCTGGGCTACAGTGGGCACTGGCTCCTAGAACTTGGACACTGGATCCAAGTTTGTAAACCAATGCAGCTCTATTGAAGACTGTTTTTGTGTTTAATCTTTTGAGCAAATGGTTTCCAAAAGCACAAAGAACCCAGACACCGACACCAAATTGAACCTATTTTTGTAAAACAAAAACTTCTGTGGATAATGTCTGTACTGAGGGGGTTCATGTCATTTATTTTACAGTTAAAGGGTTCCCTTCAAAAACGTTTAAGAACCCTTGGATTAGCCATTGCAAGGAAAATGACAATCTGCTCTCACAGTGACCTTTACTTTTAGGCTGAAAGCCTAGACTCAGATTCAAAACGGTATGTGTCACCTATGAAAGTTCCCACAAAAGTGGTTCTAGAAGTTCCTAAGAAAATGATTCATGTGGTCTAATAATTGCAAAATTGCTTGAATGTTTTTATTTCTTTTTGGGATTTTTTTAAATGATTATCTCCATGCATTGGTATTGCAAAACCACCAGTTTTTTATATATATATATATTTTTTTTTATTTAACTTGGTTTAGCTACAACATCCATCTTTGTGTCATGGAGTCCAACAATTTTGGGTATACAGCTGTTTACGGAAACCTCAAAACCTCAACTCATGATGGGCCTAGCTCCTTGGAACAAAAACTGATCTCTAGAGAACATTAAACATTTTGCACATTTGTGTTCCTTAGAACTTAAAATGCAAATGTAATGCTCATGATTGCTCACAGTTCATTTAGGGTCAAATTACTACGGGGAGGGTCCGAGTCTAAGTATTCATTTTCTAGGGGGTGCCTATGTAAATACAGTGTGCATGCAGAACATTTCAGGTGTCAGTATACTCTCAAAGTACTCCTAAGTAAGTGTTTCTGAAAGATTTTTTTTTTTCTGATGGAGGCCCTCAAAGTTCCTAAGAAAGTGGTTTTGAATGTTCCCAAGACAAAAAGCTCTTATAGTTGCTATGAAAGTGGTTCTGAAAGATCCCAGCTTTGACTTTTATACCTCATTCTGCAGATAAAGGAGCGTCTAGAGCCCATACACATCCTCATTGAGGACTGCTGTCCCTCCTTCTTCACTGTCCCCGTCTTCAGGTCCAGGATCCGGCCTGCAACACACACACACACACACAGAATTAAATAAGCAGGAAGTACAATAACAGAATAACATCTCACATCTCTTATCACAGTACTCTCTGAGGCAGCTTCTATTTTAGAGTTCTTTAATGGAGGCTTTGCACTCAAATAACTCCCTAAATGTGTTTTCCTTTCGGAACAGCTAATAGAGCGATGTCGCCGAGAACCATAGCATAGCAAACATCAAACATGACTCCCGGTCAAACACAGCAGTCGGTGGATTCATGTGCTTTTTATTATTCAGTAACAAAATCATAGCTGCAGGATAGGAGAGTGTCTATGATCTAAGCCTAAAGCCATTTCGATAAACAAATGATAGAAAACCTGTTAAAAAAAGTTACTAAAATCAAGCAGCTGACATCTATTACAAGTCCACCGTAGCATACGTCAACCCCCGACAGTTTCCATGCTGAAGTGATGCCACCAAATACTTTGTAAGTGCCTCAGCTATTGGTATTCCTCCACAAATAACAGAGATAAATAAAGCTAAAAATACGAGCAATTTCCCGCTAATTGCTGCAATGTATACTTCTAGTAACAACAAACAGCAATGTGCTTATGCCCCTTTTACCTTCTGGTTATTTCTGCACAATTGTTTCAAGCATTTCTGCAGAAGAATATTATTCTTAGCCTAATAAGTAAGGAACAAACCACGGCGGGTGTGTTGTCACATCATGCATCCTACCCATTTATAGTTGTGTTCAAGTACATTTAGTTTACGCTCCTTACATTATAACAGCTATGTTATAATAGCTATAAACAGTCGCTCCCCTCAACAGTCTCATCAATCTTTTTCTCTCACTTGAAGTTAATAAGACATAAAAAAACAAAGGAGCTCGTCACGTTACTGAGAAACCGCAGGGCTCAGTTCTAAAGACGTACAACTATTTAGAAAAAGATCAAGATTTACCACTGACTGTTATAAAGCTCTGATACTGGAGACTCCTCCCGAAAAGCGTAATAACGCTCGCCTTGCAGAAAACGTTAGCGATTACACACTTCTTTTTAAACCTTTATGTGGAACATCCACAGATAATACAAGTCCATGGGCAAGTTGGTAACATGGAAACCTTATGTAATGGATCAGAAAAAGCACACTGATATAAATGAAAGATTTCACTGCATCTTTGTATTGTGTAAATAACAAAGGAGTGGAACTGTAAAAATTATTTGCCAGATGTCCTCTCATGGACATTTCAAGATTTTCATTTTCAATTGCAAATTGTGCATTAAATCATTTATTTTATTTTTATTGACTTCATTTAATTTAATTTAATTTATCAATTTGTATAGCGCTTTTTACAATGGTACATTGTCTCAAAGCAGCTTTACAGAAATATCATTTTTACATTTACAAGCGACTTACTAATGAGATCACATTCACACACCAATGGTAGCAGAGCTGCCATGCAAGGTGCTAGCTTGCCATCGGGGGCAACTTAGGGTTCAGTGTCTTGCCCAAGGACACTTCGGCATGGGATCACCCGGGCCGGGATTCGAACCGCCAACCCCACGGTTAGTGGATTAGTGGACAACCCGCTCTACCCACTGAGCCACAGCCGCCATTTAAGTTATGATTCTGAAACATTTGTTACATTTATGGCATTTAGCAGACACCTTTATCCAGAGTGACTTTCAGACGCTCTCATTTCACTGTGGGGTGGCTGTGGCTCAGGTGTTAGAGCGGGTTGTCCACCAATCGTAGGGTTGGCGGTTCGATTCCCGGCCCATGTGACTCCACATGCCGAAGTGTCCTTGGGCAAAACACTGAACCCCAAGTTGCTCCCGATGGCAAGTTAGCACCTTGCATGGCAGCTCTGGTGCGATTGGCGTGTGAGTGTGTCTCATTAGTAAGTCGCTTGTAAAAATGTAAAAATGATATTTCTGTAAAGCTGCTTTGAGACAATGTACCATTGTAAAAAGCGCTATACAAATTGATAAATTATTAAATTATTATTATTATTATGCTACCATTGGTGTGTGAGTGTGTGTGTGAATGGATGAATGAGACACAGTGTAAAATGCTTTGGATAAAATCTCTATATAAGTGCGCCATTTACCATTTATACATTTAAGCAGCTGAGGGTTAAGGGCCTTGCTCAAGGGTCTAGCAGTGGCAGCGCTGGTATTGGAACTCGTTGGGCAGTCCAACGTTTTAACCACTGAGCTACCCAATATGCTATACGTACTCTCTCTCTGCAGTCCTGGGATTCATTTCACAACCTTTGAGTCACTAAAACAAACAACCTACTGAGCTACCACTGCAGTCTTTGGTAAAAGGCACAGCTTTCAGCAGTTAAAAAGTTTTAGTCATTATAAGTCAGGGGTTCATACTTCATGTCCTGAAGTACAGGAGCAAGAAGTAAGAAAGTCCCAAAATATAGAGACAAAAAGTTCCATAAAAAGAAAAACACGGCATGAGAATATATATTATTAAAGAATATTTATATCACATTCAGAATGGGAGCTGCAAACGTTTGCACGGATATAATTAGCTTTTTCATTATTAATATCTTAGCAGCTTGGCTTCCACTGGGAGGTTTGGCTGCTAGAAACAGAAAATTATCTATATTTTAGATGACATCGGACGAGTTATGTTTCACAATTGGATTACTTTCACAATTGGCCCACTAGGAGCAGCACATTGGCTATGCAGGTATGTAGAACTCCAAGGCGTATTTCTGCCTGGTTTAGTGTTCCCAAGCTACCATAGGCTCAGATCCATTTTGACCCTGATCAGGCTAAAGTGCTGCAGAAGATGAATGAACTAATGAATAAAAAAATTACACAGAATTCCAAGAAGTAATAATGAGCAAAGATTGGCCATGCCCTCATAGAAGCAGTACGCCTTATTATAAAATATTTGCATGACATTCACAATGTGACATACAATCTTTTGAACTGACATCATTTTGGATTTCATCACTAATAATATTTCGTCCATTTTGCTATCCGTGACAAGGAAGTAACATCTCTGAAAACTAACAGATAATAGTTATCATTAAGATATTTAATATAAGTTTTAATATCTCTTATAAGTTCAACAGCACAGTTGATTCATGAGGATTTTACTCCGCAGAGATTCATTTTACAAGCAACACAGTATAGGGGTTCGCACACTGGCCAAGATATAGCAGGTGCGTTTGATGACATGCTTCAGACATGGGCCATTCCGAATAGTGTGAAGTAGTCATATCGGTGCTTGGTATCAGCGAGTACCCAAATCTAAGTACTTGGACTTGGTCTGAAAAAAAGTGGTATCAGTCCATCCCTACAGGATACATTAAGAGCCAGGGGGATGTAAACTTTTGAACAGGATGATCAGTGTAAATTGTTATTTTCCTGAAGAACAGTGGACAGTTTAACTGCTCAGGACAAACAAGGGATTCATAAACAACTATCACAAAACAAATAAACAGTCGTGGATCATCCAGGAAAAGACACACAGTATTAAGAATCAAGGGTATGTAGACTTTTGAACTGGGTAATTTTTATAAATTCATCTGTTATCTTGTCTCCTGGACTATATATAAACATCTGTTATGTGAAATAGCTTATTCAGGACAGAACTAAACAAACAACAACATGGGATTTTTATGATCCCTCTTACATTGTGAAGAGTATTTGGATTTAGCAGATTCTGCAAGGGGTGTACAAACTTTTGGACACAAACCTCAATGAAGACTTATTTCAGTTGCAAGTGTGTGTGCAGGGATTAAATGGTATACAACAGATACACAAAGGGGGTTACAGTGCATTTGACACGAAGTCGAGTCCCAGCCACATTTTCAGCCCAATGCTGCTAAACCACTCCCGGCTTAAAGGGAATTTTACACAAAATCTGCTGCCCAGAATTTCATACACGCCACGTGCAACCTGTCCAATAACTCTGTATAACCTCTTGACTCCGGTTACGTGGAAACTTACTTGACTATAACAACTTACAGCAGTCAGATGGGAACTTGCTACGGAGTTCAAATGGCATAAAAATATGAGCTTATCATAAAATAAGCACATCGCAGGATGCTCTAGAGAAAGCTTCCATCCAGATGACACACAAATGTGTTATTTTAGGAGAACAGAGACATGAGATAAATATCTGAAAAGGAGCGGCAGCAGAATAGAGGTTGCGTGGTTCACTGTAAAAAGAAACCGGGGAGGTTTATGTTCGAGATAAATCCTCTAAATGAATGAGACGACGAGCATAAACAAAACCGCTATTGCGGTTTTTCTGAATAGCCTCAGATAAATAATACATTTACACGTCAAATCATTTAACATGTTTTCTCATTCACATACTTATAAAAAAAAAAAACAACCCAATAAACACGATGACAGGGATTACGGTAAAGTCGTCTGAGCGTCATTTGTGACCCATGTCTGTTTGGAGTGGGATGAGTAAGCAGCACTAGTGTTTAGCGTAGCCGTTTGTTGTTTTATGGTGCAGTGTGGGTCCAAACAGCTTCCACTGTTCCCAGCAAAGAGGCGCAGCAGGTGAAGTTTACTTTGGAGTGAAGATCCTGGCAGGGAAGGAAGGGGGAAAAAACAGAGGGGAAAGGAGAGAGCAAAAACCACAGCTGAAATCTGTGAACTCCCGCCACCCATGACCGGTTCAGCTCCTCTAGTCATGGGCTCTGATCATTTAATTGGCATGATTCAATCTCAAAGGAAGTGGAAATGTGTGCCAGATTGGCCCAGATGATGGCATCAGGAAAAAGACCAAGCAAAACACCAATCGATTAGAGAAGAGAGACAAATCCCTTCCACTCAAGGTCTAATAACTATGTCATCTTGCTCAGCCTCATGTGACAGGGGACATGTGTTTTTTTTTGTATATGGACAAGCAGGTCATGCCTACACTACCTCCTCTTGGCTTTGCCGTGCAGTTCCATGGACAAGCTGATCTCTATTTCCTGAGAAAGGTACGAAGCAACAAACAGCAAACACCCCATCGCATTAAATATAGCCAGGATAAATATTTACACAGCACTCGTCTTCTACACGTGTGGAGCAGATAAAAGGGTGGGAAATACAGCAAAGAATAATAGGGTCCTTCAAGGGGGGAAAACGTGTAATGTAGAAAATATTTCTTTTCATGGCCAAACTAATATTTGGTGAAAGCAACACATGATTGACTCGTGAGAAAGAATAAAGTTTTTAAATTAAATTAGTTTGGGAAATGAACCATAGAGAGAACAACAAAGCAAATCTGTTATAATGAGAGATGAATAAAACTGCACATATTTAAGGAAATGCAAGACGGGAATTCGGGTTATTTACAACTGCAAGTTTTTGTTATGTGCAGTTCATTAATGGGAATAGTATTTTGTTCATTAGACGGTTGAGTAAGTCTTCAAGAAACCATTTCAGTCATAGTTAGTAAAAGAAAAAGCTCGTAAACTTTATCTGGCTTCAAATAAAAGGCAATGAGTTGATCCGAAACGCCTAAATTCTCATCACAAGTAGACAGGATCGGACACATCGTACACACCAGCACACATTTAGGCTCAGTTCACCAATAAGACACGAATCTTTCTTCTCCCAAATGGACCGCTGCCTTTCCTTTCAAACCCACTAAAGGTTTACGATATCTACGATACCTGTGATTGTTCTTCTTAGCCTAATTATAGCTGGAAAAGCTTCAAGAAGTCTTACTCTACCTTCGTATTAACAAACCATTACTCTGCATTGCATTTTATAAATAAGTGCAAAATCAGCAAAGCACTACAAATAGAGTAAACATCCCCACATTAATGTTATTTTCCCTGCTGTGACTGTGCTTCATTAAGAAGATTCATTTCCACTTATCCTGATAAATGGAATATCCTAATTGCCTATATCTACAAAAAAAAAAAACAACAACAACATTCTCTCAACTTTCAACTAAAAGTGCTGACTCTAAGAGTCAACTCATTTGCAAATGACCCCTCACTACTGTGTACCATATTCATGAATACACAAGAACACTCATAGGACCACCAGTGAGTAGATATTACTTGGATGGAGGATCATTCTCAGCACAGTACCGACACTGTATTGGGTGGTGCTGGTATGAGTGTAGCAGTTGTATTGTTCCCATGGTGACAAGGACCATACGTTCATGTTTGTTTTGGTCCCGTCTCTTCCTCCCAACCTGTCATTGGCTCATCACTTGTTTGTATTCACCTGTGTTGTTTTGGCCCTTGACTATTTTGTCTATTTTGTTCCTGTTGTGTCTTTGTGAAATCTTGTTCAGTGTTACTGTGCATTCCTGAGCTTTGTGTTTGTCTTCTATTTGACCCATAACTGTTGGATTTCTGGATTTGGCCTAATACATATTATGTTTACTTTGCGAACAAGTATCTGCTATCTGTCATATTGGGTAGTTTTTGGTTTTATTTAACTGCTCTATCCTGGTCAGTGTTACAGTGGATCTGGAGTCTATCCTGGAAACACTGGATGCAAGGCAGGAACAAACCCTGGACAGGACACCGGTCCAATTCAAGACACCGTGTGTGCACGCATTCACATATTCTCACAATTTACCACCCTGGGCTGAAAATAAAATGTTTTATTTATTTAATTTATTTATATCCTTTTAAGTCCTCATATGTGATACAAACCAAATCAATCAGCTTTTTTTGTTATCTTCATAAATCAAGCTTTCCTTTCTTAAGATCCTGTGAAAAATAAATTTAATCTACGTCATAGTCTGTAAATTACTCTGTAAAATCATCTCTTATCTGGAGGCCATTTTGATCTGATGGCCATTTTGTAAAAGCAAACCAATCATTCTTCTTATTCTTACTATTATTATTATTTTTAACTGTTTAAATAAAACGTACTTACAAATAAAAGCATAAATGTGATTACATTTAAAAGTGTCGTGAATTAAGTTTAATAACCTAATAAGTTTTAGGTCTAATACGTGTGCAATTCTTGTGCAGATATTGCGTTATTTAATTATATTATAATTCAACAAAAACAATTGCGTAATCAAATTGGATTAAAAATGACATCATAGAAATGTGTACATCAATTTGATGGGGGTTGTTTTCTGACTAATTATATTTGAAGTGTCGAAGGCTATGTAGTGTTGTAATCAGGCTTCTTGTACCATGCTCAGCCTGCACTGGGCATACCCAGGAATAAACATGAGGTGCGGTACATCATCAGGTCCTGATGTTTAGCCTGACTGATGATAGCTGAGCCTCCACCGAACACTCCACCATCATTTCTCACTCCAGACAAAATCAAACGTTATCCAGCAGATTGCACAATTCAATTATGCATGCAAGACCAATGCATAACAGTTCACCTTTGAAAGGCACATTAGCACGGGAGAGGAATGAGAGAAAAATCTGTAAGCTGCTTGCTTTATCATTGAAAAATATGAGCTTATCAAAACCTCATCAGGAGCTTTTCAATATTTTTGCTGGACTGACTACAAGAACATTAGGAAGATGGAGGCGAGTAGAATATATTTTTTTTCCCCTAGACATGAAATGAAATTCTTCAATGTCCATCATGTAATATAACACACTTCACCTGGGACGTTTGAGAAATTTACCGCTCTGTCTACAAGTGATGATGAATAGTTTTAGAGACAGTTTTATAGCCAGAAATGAATCTCAATATTTATGATACGCTGCAGTGATTCAAAACCGTGTGTAATGTGCAAAAGTTGAGAGATGACAGTGACTGAATGAATCCAGTTGCCTCTCTCGGTAATTCCGGACACTACACGTACAGTTTCTGTGATTACAAGTGTACTCAGGCTGGACAACATAATGAAATATACATTGTGATGCATAATGGATTTAACTGAATTTTCCCAGTCTGAAAGCTCACCCACCCACTAGCCAGCTCTCTCCTATCATACATCAGCTACCAGTCGGAGAGGGTGAAGACTGAAACACAATTCCTCCAAGACCCGTGAATCCAGCCAGCACATCTTTTTGAACTGCTGCTAATCCTGCGTCACACAGCAGCAGAAAACACGTGGAGGAAAGCAGGATCAGCCCTCTCTGACATACATGACATCACAGATGTCCACGATTGGTTAATATTGCTCTGATTGATAGGGAAGAGAGTATGCCATCCCTCCAGAGAACATGGCCAATTTTTCTTCAAGGACTCTAATAGCATTAGGATTGCTGGCATTATCAATAGTTCTACAAGTCTAAGTGAATTGTCACTTACTCATGGTATAAAGGTTGGGTAACAACAGCTTAACGTTACCTCCATTTTTTCATCTTAAATGTGTGGCAGCCTAGGAAAACCCTTCACCCAGTGACATTTTGACATCTTCTACTATATAAATTTTGGAAAACGAACTGTTTCCCTTTTGCACATATTTTATTCAAAGCTTACCAAATTTTTAATCTGGTAACCCCTAAAAGTAGAAAATGAGAAATAATCAACTGCTATAACATTATAATATACAGTATTCAGTGTAACAGTATAATATACAAATAATAAATATGACCATGATAACTATGGCAACATTTATAACATTTCTTATTCATATCCTATGTTCGTTAAACTTCCTAATTTTTTTCCTGAACATTATCTTTACAGAAAGCCTAGACTAGCTGTGTTTCTGAGAATTCAGCTAAAGACACATCCGATAGGATATCCCAGGCCACCGCATAAATAATTTAGATGTTAAGACCAAACAATTAAGCTCAGATTTTCTTCTTTTTTTTTTTTTTGTTAACACTAACACTGCTGTTCTGGTGACACTCTGTTAGCACACCTAACCCTCTACTGCATGAATTATTACATTTCCTTTTTTTTATATAATTGAATTACTTTTATTAATTATTTTTATTAATTGAATTAGTCGGTAAATTGTTGCCGTGGAGGATGATACATCTACAGCACTGTCTTCGAGGTTTTTCTAAGCTGATTGACCTGGGAGATGAATTACCCTGTTCAAGTCCAGCGTCTTGAAAAAAAAAATGAATAATAAATAAATAAATACATTGTGTAGATTGGCAGCTGTGACAACCAACCTCAAAGTGGCTTGAATAGGACTGGAAAGTCAAATGCACAAAATGTGATCTTTGCACAAAAACCCTGGCACAAAATATGACCTTTCCCACAGTGACGGGGCATTTAAATTTTTTTTTTTTTTTTTTTTTTTTACACAAAGCTAACACACAACGGTGTTCTGATGTTGGTCAGATGAAAAGAAACAAAACAAAAAAAACTGCCACCCTAGTGAGCTGACATGTCCTTTCTTTATTCATAATCTCCTCGGCAGGCTCTTTCATATGTGTTCTGATGTCACATAGTGATGGCGCATCCACAGATATGCAACTTGTTATTGGCTGTTTGCTTGTCACTCATAGCACACTCCTTTATCAAGGTATATGATTTATGATCCATTATTTATGATCCAGGGACAGCACACGCTTGAGGGTTGTTCATGCAACCAAAGTTCATGTGTGTTTACATTTTCTCGGGTGTTATACCGAACATTTTTTCTATCGCTATTGATAAAGGTGTACCGTCGATAAATACCGATGCCATTTTAATCACCCAGCCCTAATTGTGCATCATTAAAAATCATCATTTAAATCACATTTCTTGCCATACTCCACCAGTTACCACAACCAACACTACATTACCAAACCAATTTCCTTTGGCACTGTGCATTTTTCTCTCTCAATGTCTCCTCATCGCCAAGCTTCTCTTTGTCTGTCCTTCCAAAGGAAGGTGTTGGTTAGTCAACTAGTCATTAGTTGAATGAACATATCTTCCCATTCCTCAACTCTGTTTATACATTTGCTTTTGTAACTACAGGCACAATTCCTAATCACAATATTGGACAGAAACTACTATAAACTGCATCACTCTGGAACATTGGCTGCTTTAAACATATCTTTCATAAATCAGATCACTGATTACACATTAACACACGCATTGTTGTCGTCTTGGAAGAGATGCGGACCTCCAGCAGTGTAAAACAAGAGCCTCATCAACTCTCAAGAGACTATAATCAAGTTCAATCAAATTACTCCTATGAATCAGAATAATCTAGGTTACAGCTACCCCTTAGTTTCTTAATGATCAACACCCACAATGCATTGGGCCATTTATCTCTGCTTCTTATCTTACAGATCTACACCAACAATTGGGACCAAAAAATACAATCAGCACCAAATATAATTAAACATGACCATAGAGCACAGAGGATATAAAAAGTTGGCCTTTACAACATGCTGGCTTCAATGATGGAAAATGTGCTTACATAAAAGTCCGGCTCAAATCTCAGATTTAAATGAAATTAGTCAGTATCCATGCCAGGTACACAATTCTTTCCAATTTGAGTAAACTGAACGCCTCTCATAGCTAAGATGCTTTAATCTTAAAGAAGTTGACACAGTGTTATTCATATAATATTTAAAGGGAATTTCTAGGCAATTTTAGTGTATGATGGAATTCATAATCAACAAATAAAAGGCAGACTGTAAAAGATAAGATTTAAACATTATAAGTTTAAGAGAAGCTGAAAGTGTCCAAAATGCATTCAGAGGGCATGTTGGATTAATACCTGTACTGCACGGGTTGCATGAATATTACATTTTTCTATTCAACTGATAAGTAATTGACTAAAAATTATTTTTCCACAGTTATAGGAATAACTGATTCAGGACATCGCTATTTAGGCTATTTCATGCAGCTAAATGCTTCAAATCTGTGTATCAAGTTACATTATTTAAGCATATACTATATATCTTAAAATGCATTCGTGTTTATGACATGGCAGATCAGCTGAAATGGCTGACTCAGACACAGAGAGCGCATCATGGAAGCTCGTGCCCATCATCAAAGTCCTCCTTACAGCTCAATTGGTGCTTTTCCACTGCACAACAATACAACATTATTCCTGTGTGAAGGCGAGTGGAAGACGGCACCCATGTTGAGGCGGCACTAAACTGAAATGCAAAAACAAGCTCAGAAAAGTATCGAGCTGTACCGCGCAGTGGAAAAGTGACTAATGAGAGGCCTTTAAATGGAGGATGCTATAACTATAGAGGTGTTTTAGAGGTTTTTCCAAGCTGATAATGACCTGGGAGTCGAACTACCCTGTTCAAGTCCAGTTTTAGTAGAGTCTAAAAATAAACAAATTTAATATAAAAAGCGTATGGACTGGCAGCTGTGACAACCAACCTCAAAGTGGCTTGAATAGGACCAGAAAGTGAAATGCAAACCCTGGCACAAAAAGTACTCTTTCACACAGTGCTGGCCATAACATTCACTATGCCACAGTGCAAAGAGTTTTATTTCAATTGGATTTAGCTTTAAAGGGATAGTTCCCCCAAAAATGACAATTCTGTCATCAGTTACTCACCCTCATTTCGTTCCAAACCCATAAGACTTTCGTTCATCTTTGAAACACAAACGAAGACATTTTTAATGAAACCTGGGAGATTTCTGTCCCACTATTTACAGCCCAGTAACCAAAACTTTCAAGCTCCAAAAACGTCTGCTCTTGCGATGGTACCTGGAAGTGCTGCGCTATTTACAGTAGAGGAAGAGAGATGCTGTACAAAAAAACAATCTTTGTAACAAAGATGACTGCAGATTTTTTGTCCACTCTCACGTCAACACAACACGCATGCGTCATGATTCTCTCATGAATGCGCATCGGAGATCTATGTGGACGTTAACAGATAACAAGATTAACTTCTGGACTGGGCGAAATCAGAGTTCCGTCGGTGAACTAATCAATGCAACCCCGACCCCTGGTAACGACTATATTACACCAATATAAACATTCTCTCCACTGTCAGATTCATTTAGGATAGTTTTTTTCTGGACGAATCAATTTTAAGTACTTTGGTGCAGCTAATAGTCACCTGTATTGATTTCATAGTGTGCACCACACTCTTAAACACCCACAGAAATAAACTTTTAAAGTGTTATGGAGTTTATGGATCTCCCTGCAGCAAATAATAGATCAGCCTCCTCTACTGTCAATATTAGGACACAATTTGAAATATACTTTTTCGAAATTTTTTTTTCATTTATGGTTATTTCAGCTGTCATAACTGCGCTCGTATGTAATCTGTAATAATATATAAACATAAAAAGCAATGTCACTGACAAGCAGGATGACAGACTTGAGCACAAAGAGACGTGCTCAAATGCTCAACTTACAGTCAATTAGAAAAATGTGCTACACTATTAGCAGTGAATGACATGTTTCAATCTATATGAATGATGTCATTTGCATAATGCAAGTTAGCCCTAGAGGAATATATCTTGCTTGTTAGCAGGCTGAACTATTCTTTAAAATGGAAAAAATTAGAGCAAATGCTGCAGGCGGGAAGCAAGCAGGAGAGAGGAATGAGAGATGTGTGAGTTTAGAGTGCCCTCTGGTGAGGAAATGTGTAATATATGAGATTTCCTGTAGGAGAGAGAGATGAATCTTGAAACAGTCAGCAGGACTTACGCTTGCAGGCACTGAAGCGTGTCAGAATGATGCTTCCCTGCTAATATACTACAGGCTATTTTCTCAAACAGCACACTAGGGTTCCTAGCAGTTCGGAAATAACATGAGTAGCAAGTTCATAAAACATATACATACAGCTATTTGAGGAAAGCTTACTCTGGAACGCATTATTTGCCTTATTAGTCCAAGCTCTCAGAAATCATTATTAATAAAATAAAAAAAAATAAAAAAAAAATAAAACTTAAAAGTGGACCATACCATGAACACAACTGCCGAGAAGGATTAGCAATTATTCTTCCTCGGACAGTTCAGAAAAGTTAGTTTGACGCATGCTCGGACATTTGCATTTGGATCAAACCACAAGTTCATTTGTGAAAGAAAATCAATTCTTATCAGTATTATAATGTAATTATAATCTTGATTTGTTTTTAAGGCTTTTCTAGATAACGCTTTTACCATAATTGACATTATTTACTGCACTACCAAATGATACAATTCAGCATTAATATACTGTAAGTAGGGCGGCTGTGGCTCAGTCGGTAGAGCGGGTTGTCCACTAATCCACTAATCGTAGGGTTGGTGGTTCGAATCCCGGCCCGGGTGATCCCATGCCGAAGTGTCCTTGGGCAAGACACTGAACCCTAAGTTGCCCCCAATGGCAAGCTAGCACCTTGCATGCAGCTCTGCTCCCACTGGTGTGTGAGTGTGTCTCATTTGTAAGTCGCTTTGGATAAAAGCGTCTGCTAAATGAATAAATGTAAATGTAAATGTAAATAATCATATTAAGTTACTAAATGTGGAGAAGTAAATGAACTCTAGGTCTCTCTACTGTTAAATAATGAAAATTGTTATTCAGCCTCAGTTGAGAATTTTGTCAGGTTATAACCACAAACATTACATAAGGAATTTGTTCATGTCGGTCACTCAGTACGTTTACATGGACAACAATAATATGCTATTTACCCAATTAATACGAAACTCTGATTAAGAAACTAGCATGTAAACAGCGATTATTGATGACCTTAATCCGACTAAAGTCATACTCGAAATGAACACAAATCGAATGTGGAGTATTCCTGTTTTAGTCGCATTATCCAAGTGCATTACAGACATGTACACACCTTAGACGTTTTGACCGCATTTTCACACGGCAGTGCTCAACTGTTTGACGGCAAACGAGAGCACGGCTGCATCCGAAACCGCGTACTTGCCTACTATAGTAGTATTTCTATTTACTATATACTAGGTAAGCATGCGGTTTAAAACGCAGCCCACGGCTTCAAGCAGTCGTCTATTTGCACGTATAGCATGACAAATAATTAACTGCGTTCGTAAAAATTAGACTGTATACGGTTCCATAACGAAGACAAACCGTATGTTGATATGTGAAATTCTGGAGGGAACGTCGGACGGCGTGGCACGGGGACGTAATGGCGTGTGCAGTTAATCGATCTATGTTCTATAACATGTAAAACCTGAACATGACAGGAGTATTCTAAAAGCGACTCATGTAAACAACTTAATCACAATATTGTCTTACTCAGAGTATGGTCAATAATTAGATTACTGCCGTCAATGTAAACGTAGTCAATGTGAGTTTAATTTTACTCATTGATAGGAGTAACACTGGTGAATGCACGTGTTGAATATTTGGAACTGGTTCCCTGCTAGAAAAAACAAAAACAAGAAAAAACCACAAGTAATATTTTTAATGTTATTGATGGTGTATTAACGTGGAAGGTTTTGCATATTAACTAATATGCTAAATAAATGTAAAGTATTATCCACTTATAATTTAACTATGGACAAAGAGAACTCATATTTTTATCTGTTGAGTTCAGTTTCTAACCACATAACTGTGTTTATAATATTTTTGGTCAAATCAGCATTATAACACACAACCTAGGTATGAATTGTTATATTACCTATTACACTTGTATATAAACTATGGTTATCTATTATTATACTCTATACTACAGAGTTGTTGAATTCTTGACTGATTGGTTGATCAGTATTGATTATTATTAGTATTGCTTGATTTTGTATAACAGTACTTTTAATTGTCTCACCGGTCATGGAGTTCTCGGAGGTGCTGAGCTGCTCGCGGAGTTTGTCCACGTCATCAGGGTGGACCTGCTCGTACAGAGTGCTGCCGAACCACTCGGACTGAGGGTGGTTCAGCACGGGGGTCACCGAGTCCGACACGTAGATCACACGCCCTGTCTCAGCCGCCACCACAAACAGAAAGCCATCAGCCGCCTCCAGGATCAAGTGCTTCAGCTCCTGCAGGACAAAAATGCACCACGCATTATGATTCAGACCAAGAAGAATTAGCACGATATGATTCGCCTAATGTACTGTCCGAATTTCTCAATTGGCAGTGATGGTTCACTGGTTAATGTTCCGATTAGAAGGTTGTTCAGTCCCGTTCTGGCACTCTCAAGCTGCCACTGTTCAATCTCAACTGCAAGATGTTTTGCATGAAAGCATCTGCAGGAGGAATAAATGTGAGTATGATGAGTACAATCATGCTGAAGGACCCCATCTTGTCTGTTTGGCAGAATCCATTATGATTTTTGGCACCTTGAAGCTGTTAAAATTACATTTGCACAATTTTGCAATCTTACACCAAATGTCAGTACATTTAATGTCTCAAAGATGTGTCTTACATTTAGCTCCAGAGCAACAATAAAGCTCATTTAGCATAATTTTCATGACAAATTGAAAATTAATTAGCATATTACTTTAAAATTGGCTTATTTTATTATGTTATGAAAGTTTTTCTTACATCCAATTCTATGGACTTCAAATTTCAAAAGAAATTTCTCAATTTTCTACTCACTAATTTTGAAAGATTATGGGGAAAAAGATACTGTTAGTTAGCCATAGCTAATATTTTTGGTGAAACCTAAAGAGGAACTAATTTACCATCAGTAACTAAAATCAGTGTGTGGTTTGAGGCAGGCATCTTTTTCTTTTGTGAATCTTTCTTCCAATTTTTAAGCGTTTATATTTTTCTACTTTAACTTCAATGAAGAATTTGAAGCTATTTCGATGTTCAACTTTCACCCACTCTGCTACTATAAGATATTATTACTTATTAGAAGTCAAACAATGGCTTTTAAGGCGAGTGTGTGACGATCGGGACATACGGAACCTAACTATAGAAAATGATATTATAAAATAATCACACGAATCGTCCATGCTCCCTCTGGAACTCCTCACGGCATCCCAAAGCGTTTTTACCTCTGTCCAAGTTTCATCATTTCTGTCTGCTCTTTAAATCATACCAGTAGAGACTATGATGTGCATTGAATCAGGAGTTAATTCATTAGGATGTGTTTTTGTTGGTTTTGACCTAATGATATCTTTTCTTTAAAGCGGAGGTCTTCAACAGGAGGTCCGCGACCTCTAGGGGGTCCGCGACGGTACTGCATGGGGGTCGCATGGGGGTTGGTACCAGTTTGATATAACACAATTTCATACAATATAAATAATTAGGGGGTCCCCGGTCCATTTCGCCATCAGTTTGGGGGTCCTTGGCCTGGAAAACGTTGAAGACCCCTGCTTTAAAGCATACAATAAATTCTTCTTTGCCACAAAAAAAGGAAAACAAATGAAGTGTAATCTGTGTGCTGGTGAAGCCACGTTGCCCACCTGCTCAGTGAGGAAGGAGGGTTTGTAGGCTCCATCAGTGGACGTGTTGCCAGTTCCTCTCATGGACTTCATGTGTGACACGGCCATACGCAGGATGGTGAGCTTGTCGGGTTTCCTGGCCAGCGCACTGCAAGTGGGCACCATGTCCGACAGCTCAGTGATGTACTGCGTCATTTTATTACGCCGGCGTCGCTCAATCTCACTGTGGTTCTCTCTGCACAGAAAAACAGGAAAAGCTAGTGCTTTATATGCATGTAATAACAGAATAATTAAGAAGTATAATCAGTGAACAAGTTCTGGGAAAAATCTGATTGTACTGAGTGTGTTTAATAACATAAGTAAGGGGTGAACTCATAATGAATTCATATTTATTTAACACAAACTGGAGCACAAGAAAATCTGGCAAATTGTGCTCATGTCAATTAGACTTAGTCCATTGACTTAATGTTCTTTGTATTTAACATCATTCTACTGTAATAGCCCTGTGTAAAAAAGTTGTGTGTTGAATGCTGTTCTACACCTAAGCAAGCTAAAAAGACTGGAATAGTATTTTACCCGGCTGTCGCTGTCATAGTCCTTAGCATGGGTCAAAGCACAGACAGACAGGGTTAAATAACTCAAAACAGGCAAAGATCAAAACCAGGAAGTACTATTAGACATAGAACTCAGAAAGTTCAGGAACACAAAAAGCAAGACTTCGCAATGAAACAAAGAAACAGCAAGGTTAACATAAGACAACCTAATCAAGGAGTAACACAAAACAGGTGACCACTATCAGGTAACAAAGCAATGACAGGACAGGGGACTTGTGGTGCATCTCAATCAGCTCCCTAGCTGCCTAGGTTGTGAATCAGTATATCATGTACACGGGTTCGGGCACTGGTAAGGACCCTGGCTCACTACACATTGGGACACTGATGACTCAATTTTCAGCGACATGAGTCGTTAGACACTTTAAAGTCATTAAAATCAAACAAACCATATATAGAACATTGAATACAGATACAAATATTACTAGTATTAGTAATAATTTGAGAGCTACAACAACTATAACAAGCTAATTACATTTATAGACGAAGTTTGAGTTTGTCCGGCTTTTTTTTTTTGCTCCGAGAGTCTTCAGTGGGATTTTTTTAGGGAGCGAAAGTCCAAGTGCACTGCAAGGATTTGAAATGGCCAAGTCCCCGATCGGTGCCCTGACTACTGAACTAAGGAGCTGACTGAGACACACCCAGAGACAGGACCAATATGGAAACCAAAACAAAAACCAATATGTCGCTTGTTGCAATGGGAACTGTTATGCAAAACGGGAATGCATGACATATATTTTATAGCATTTTTGCATTCGCTGATTTGTAATATATACAGAAGTTACAGTAAACACTAGCATTACCTTGGACTTAAAATAACATTTTTGTTTTTAAATCCCAAAGTAAAAATGAGCACGAACACATCTGCAGTTACCAAACATGTATTGTTAACTAACAGAACTATACAGCTCAGTGATTATGGCTCGTCTATTGAGTTGAAGCCTGGGCATTGCCAATCTATCATGGCCCATAACTCTCCTTTCTCCAGGGGCATCATATCATGGCTGACACAGTTTTCTTCTTCCATTCTTCTTCAATACGGCACTGAACAACCACACTTACAGGACAAAACTAAACTTAATACCAATAAGGGCTTTAGAGGCAGTGCAACCATAAATAAAACAAATTCCTACTGTGACTTGACCAGTGCAGCATATATAAAGAGTAAATGTTTGTTTGCTACAGAATTTATGAAAAGTCAATTATCCATCTAGTTAGCTTGCAGAGCAAGCAAGCAGACTTCTGGGCTTTTTAATGTCACTCACATGTGTTTTGATACTTGTACTATTCTGACAGTTGGAGTTTTAGTTACCTCACAACTTGTATAAACAATGTGAGATATGACTAAGAGCTTTTTTTGTTTGATCACACCATTAGCTTGCCCTTTGTTTGACGGCTATACAGAATACAATAGCAGCTAATAATGACTAATCTTTAAAGCTTTAGAAAACAGAGTAAAAGCTACCTTGATGGTTCACAGTAGCTAACTAGCATTGCCTTGAATTAGCAGGCAGACAAATTCAATCTAAGCGTAAGCTAATTAGTTAAACATAGAGAAGTTTAATACCAACTGTTAATAATTTAGTTCAAATGTAATGTACAGTACATATGAAAGCATTGCGCATTATCACCACAGGAATAACGTAAAGTGAATCATTTCATAGCAATTTTTGGTTATGACTGTATAATTTAATGATTTATAAATCTCACTATCTGTTGGCTCCCTTTCAAGTCTGGTTCTTCCTCATGTCAGGGAGGTTTTGGTTTTTTTCACCTTTGGCTTGCTCATTACAGTTCTAAATCTACATCTGGATTTCTGTAAAGCTGTGTTCTGACAATATAAACTGCTAATGTGCTATATGCATAAATTTGAGAAGAGTAACTGGTACTTAAACTGTTGAAGTATGTACTGACCCACTGTTTACAATCACTCTGACTAGTATTAGGGGCCTGAAAATGCTGTACATGTCTTAAATCTTGGCACTAGTTGGCAATTCATCCCATTTTTGAGAATGTGAAGACAGAATGACCTTGTTAAGCTGGACGATCAATCGCCATGTACCTACCCTTAATGCTCATTATCCCTCTTCACTGTTCAGCTCAGATATTCATAGTCTCTTTTTTTAAATCGCTCAAGGTTGAATCATAACGTGAACTCCAATAGAGTAGAGCAAGTGGTATTATAAATCTGTTGTATTAGTCATCTGAGAGCGATAGCTTAGCGAGACACAGATGTAAGTAGCACTGGGAGATAATTAAAGACTGTAGTTAGATGGACACAGCTGGTTGAATAAAAAAAAAAATAGATAACTGGCATGGAGCGAAATTACCTTTAAAATAAAAATAATTACTTTCGTATCGTGTGCCACATCCTTCCTGTTGAAGTGACATGGATTTTATGTCTTGGCAAAAAGAAAAAAAAAGTGGGACTTTAGTTAGGAAGTGCATAGTTTTGAGCTTACGTCTCTCACACGTGGCAGTCCCACATGGCAGCTTTCATTAATAATAATCACAAATTTGGGAGGGATCAGTTTAAACCCAACTCAAGCAATGACTCAAGTGACTCTCTAGCATTCAGAGTGGCTTCAGGATGCAATGAATCCATGAATTAGAGACATAAAACTATGCCACTAGGTGTATTTGTATCTATTTGCTGCTCCAAATACCTGTAGCTGTATTTAAACAATTTTGAAGCCAAAAGTGGGAGTGGCCAAAAATATAACGTGTTTATTTTTCTTCTTCTTATTATTATTATTATATGAACCCTGCCACTATGACCTCAGAAACACTGGGGAAAAAACAGAAGAGGTAGAAATACCAGCATTGTGCCAGCACAGCTAGATGTGAATTCTGGCTTTAACAGTTCCTCAACCTCAGCTACATCACTCGAGTAGGTTTATGGTCTTTCTTTGTCCCACAAACATCATATCTGACTCAAACATTGCCACATGAAAGTAAACACCTCCTACTCATTTTTGTTGTCTCCCGTGGGATCTTGGTGATATCCTGTATACTTCCTTTGAATTCTGCTTCATTTCTAAGTTATATTAAAGTACCACCCCAAATAAATAAACATGTTTATCAATCTTTCTATATCTATATGTTTAGCAATCGATCTCTCAGATCACTTGCTCATTTTCATGACTTCTTGCCGGGAGAGAAGCGATGGCTGGGCTCAACTTCTGTCTCAGTGACAGAATTCTAGCAGTGCCACGTCACCCTACCTGGCATAACGTTCTTTATCAGCTGGCATTTGATCATCATCATACCTGCAAGCAGAAAGAAAAAAAAAGGAAATAAGTAATAATAGCAGAAAGAGTCATACTGAAGTTGCATAAAAGACTATAAATTAAAAAGGATCTTAACATTAACGTGTATGTGTGCAACAAAAAATGGATTGAGGATGTCATAAATGAATCAATGACACAAAAGAGAAAAATCAAAAACACAAATCAATTTAAAATGGCTGTATCCCTATTCCATGTGATATGGTATAGTGCATCTACAGTGGTGCTTGAAAGTTTGAAACGTTTAGAATTTTCCATATATCTGCATAAATATCACCTCATCATATTTTCACACAAATCCTAAAAACCCAATTAAACAAATGAGATAAAAATATTACACTTGGTCGCTTATTTATATTAAAATTATCCAACATAACATATCTTTGAGTGACAAAGTATGCGATCCTTTGCTTTCGGTATCTGGAGTGACCCCCCTTGTGCAGCAATAACTGCAACTAAATGTTTGCGGCAAATATCGGCCGGTCCTGCACCGGCTTGGATGAATTTTAGCCCGTTCCTCAGTACAGAACAGCTTCAACTCTGGGGTGTTGGTGGGTTTCCTCACATGAACTGCTTGCTTCAGGTCCTTCCATCACATTTCTACTGGATTAAGATCAAGACTTAGACTTGGCCAGTCCAAAACATTAACTTTTACCTTTCTTTGATAGAATGACGTGTACTTAGGGTCATTGTCTCGCTGCATGACCAACCTTCTCTTGAGATTCAGTTCAGACAGATGTCCTGGTATTTTCCTTTAGGATTCGCTGTTATAATTAAGAATTCATTATTCCATCAATGAGGGCAATTCGTCCCGGTCCAGATGCAGCAAACCAGGCCCAAACCATGATACTACCACTACATTGTGTTTCACAGATGAGATAAGGTTCTTATGCTGGAATGTAGTGTTTTCCTTTCTCCAAACAGAACTCTTCTCATTTAAACCAAAAAGCTCTATTTTGGTCTCATCGGTCCACAGAACTCTTTTCCAATAGTCTTCTGGCTTGTCCACGTGATCTTCAGCAAACAGCAGTTGTGCAGCGATTTTCTTTTTGTAGAGCAATGACTTTCTCCTTGCAATTCTGCCATGCACACCATTGTTGTTCAGTATTCTCCTGATGGTGGACTCATCAACATTAACATGTGAGAGAGGTCCTTATTTATTTGTTTAGAACTTACCCAGGGTTCCTCTGTGACCTCATGGACTGATCTTTGGGGAAGGTAATAAAGGTCTTGAATTTCCTCCATTAGTACACAATCTGTCTGACTGTGGATTTGTGGAGTCCAAACTCTTTAGAGACGGTTCTGTAAGCTTTACCAGCCTGATGAGCATCAACTCTTTTTATTCCGAGACCCTCAGAAATCTAGTTTGTTCATGCCATAATACGCTTCCACAAACATGTTGTGACTTGAATAGATTTCTTTAAATAAAACAGAGTGCTCACTCACACCTGATCATCATCCCACTGATTGAAATCACCTGCCTCTAATTTCACCTTCAAATTAACTGCTAATCCTAGAGCTTCACATATTTTCACCTCTCGCAGATATGTAATATTAGATGATTTTCCTTAATAAATAAATGACCAAGTATAATACTTTTGTCTCATTTGTTTAATTTGGTTCTCTCGGTCTACTTTTAGGACTTGAAAATCTGATGATGTTTTAGATCATATTTAGGAAGAAATATAGAAAATTCAAAAGGGTTCACAAACTTACAAGCACCACTGTATATAGTTCATCACTGGTTCTGCATTCCATTCGAGTTGATACAGCACCGTGATGGATGCATTATCATCGACAAATGTGATGTTACTTAGTCCTAAATAAGGGCCTAAGAAGGTAGCATAAGAACTGTGGTCTTTTGAGGTCCCTTATTTTGGACACAATGAAACAAGCACTATAAATTCTTCTTGGATTAGGAAAACATAATTATCACCATTTTTCAGAAATGCATGTTTACTGTTTTGATTATCAAACATATGTGATTAACAGTCAAAATAAAACTGACTGATCAGAACAGCTACAAGTATTTCATGCTTTTATCAAGAACAGCATCATGATTTTTGTGACAAGACAATTATTGTGATATTAACATTGCAAAATTTAATACTGGCACAATTTGGCTAATTTTGTCTGATGGCTTATTCAACACTCGGTGCAGATAGTCCTGCTCGAGGCTGCACGTATGGGTTGGGTTTATAGAGGTGATACTGTAAGAGAGGAACAGTGTTGAGGTTAGCTGTAGCGTGGCCAGCAGAGGGCAGTGTCTCCACTCCGGGGAATTACGGATACACGTCCTTTAAAGAGAACATGGGACACGGAAAGAAACAACATGTTGAGGCAAACAAACAAAATAAAAAAAACATGATTAGATGGTTTAAAATGGAACAAACTCAAGCTGCAGCATGGCTGAAAGGCACAGTGGGAGAAACACAAATAAAACATGATTTAACAAAGCAAATGCAAAAGAATAAAGACAAGACATGATGCATGGTATGTGATGCTACTGCTGAGGATCCACTACTGTAATAATGTAATTCAGATGTAATGTAAAGTTTACAAACTCGCATTCTGTCTTAATCTGTTGTGATTTCGTACCTTGAAAATTTGCTCGGCCCTTCTCCATCTTCATCATCAAAGTCCATCCTGCAGGGCAAGAAATAAAACCCTGAGAATATATTTTATCAGTACACAGTATATCCGATCTTCAATTCTACAAAACTATTGCAATTTTATTAAATGTCTAAGAAGATCACGGACAAGGAGAGGGGGAACAATTGTAATTAAATTGTACCATTTTATTCAGATTTAATGATTCAGTATGGCATTAAATGAGCTGCTTCAAATCTAATGTTTTTTATGGAAAATGTTGCCACACCTTAATATCCCAGAAAAGTGTACTGTGGATTTATCATGACATGAATAGAACACTGTCCAACTGCAATGTAATATTGTCCAGGACGCATTATCCTGCTGAAAAAGGTGTACTTGGTCTGCAACAATGTTTAGGTAGGTGGTAGGTGTCAAAGTAACATCAGCATGAATGCCAGGACCAAAGGTTTCCCAGCAGAACATTGCCCAGAGCATCACACTGCCTCCATCAGCTTGTCTTCTTCCCATAGTGCATCCTGGTACCATCTGTTCCCCAGGAAACCAACATACACACACCCGGCCATCCACATGATGTAAAAAAAAATATGATTTAACAGACCTTCTTCCATTGCTCCAGTTCTGATGCTCATTGTAGGCATTTTTGGTGGTGAACAGGGGTCAGCATGGTCACCCTGATACGTCTGCGGCGATGCAGACCCATGCTCAGCAACTGCGATACGCTGCGTGTTCTATCATAGCCAGCATGAACTTTTTCAGCAAATTGTCCTGCAGTAGCTCTTCTGTGGGATCAGACCAAATGGGCTAGCCTTCACTCCCCACATCAGTGAGCCTTGGGTCCCTGCCCATGACCCTGTCGCCGGTTCACCAGTCGTAATAACCACTTCATACCAAAAACACTCCACAAGATCTGCTATTTTGAAGATGCTATGAGCCAGTCATCTAGCCATCACAATTTGGCCCTTGTCAAAGTCACTAAGATCCTTACGCTCGCCCATTTTTCCTGCTTTCAACACATTGGTGCCACTGTAACATGATAATCAATGTTATTCACTTCACCTCTCCGTGGGTTTAATGTTATGGCTGATAAATGCACTTGAGATATGTTCCTACTTCTGTTTAAATTTTTTTTTTTAATTGTGTTCAAGTTTAAGAATTATACTTAAATTTTAAGTCAGGCTTCCATCACTGGGGCTGACAGACACAGAGGTCATGCCTCTAGTACTGACGTCCAAACTACAGCCTGCAGGCCCGTGAAGTATTTTCACTGGGCCAACCAGCTCATCAAGCCAACTATTCACTGTGTTAATTCAACTATTTTACATATGTCTGACAGTTGGTTCTGTGATGCTAGGCCTGCTCTGTTCACCATATTGAATCAAACAAAGTCTCCAAACATGCATGAACAAGATGCTCAGAGGACGCAGGTTTTATTTGGCTCTGCATACGTGTGTGAAAACTGTTCTACCTTCAGCCAGATCGTGCCATAACCGGTGTGTATAGTGCAGCAAGAGGTGGGATTTGGACGCTGTGCTATAGTAGATTTTCCCAATCTAGAGGCTGCAACCCCATGTGGAGTTTGCATGTTCTCCCCATGTGTCAGGGGTTTCCTCCAGGTACTCAGATACCCCCAGTCCAAAGATATGCGCTGTGGGCTGATTGGCATTTCCAAATTGTCCATAGTGTGTGAATTTGTGTGCGATTGTGCCCTGCAATGAATTAGCACCCGGTCCAGGGTGTACCCTACCTTGTGCCCTGAGTTCCCTAGGATAGGCTCCAGGCTCCCCCACAACCCTGTGTAGGATAAGCGGTATGGAAAATGGATGGATAGATGGAGATCACTGACTCTATGTGCTTGCATTTTAAAACATTACTGGGAGTCATAGGCCAAACAATCTATCCTGACATGCTGCACTAGCACAGGTGTTCAGCGTAAAAAAAAAAAAACTTTTCTGCTTCTTTACTACTTTTGGGGACATTCACCTAAAAAAAAAAACAAACAGACTAAAAGTCAATAAGTACTAGAGCTTTATTTTTTTCTGAATGTTAATCTTAACGAATAATAATCTGCTTGTCCACTATTGCAATAACATGGAACACAACAGTTTCTTCAGTACATCCTTAGAGTTAACATCATAGACTGTATACTGGCTTGTGTGTGAAACACTGAGACCTCTATATTGTGCGCTGTTAATGTACACTAATCCATAGACATGCCACTGACGACAGTGTCAATAACGCCAGCATGTGGGCGACTGAAGTGGTGTATCCATGGAAACGGCATGCATACGAGTATGTTTTCAGAGTTAATGCGATTAATAGGAATAAAAGCAACTGCTCAGATTGAGCAGGACATTCTGAACACCATATGGTACAGCGCAACAACAATCTCGGCCTCTTGCAGTGCGTGTCGTCTCAGTGTGTGTGTTGGCTTAAAAACCCAGACCTAATGTTGCTTGCTTCTTATGAACTATTGAACTACGAATGAGTAATTCTCTGCACACTGATTAATCCATTGGATCAAGTGCCAACAATCATCTGGAAGCAGTGTGATTAATTCCTACATTTTCTTTTCTTTCATGAAAGTGACTGGGTCAGATCATGCGATGTGTGATGAGGATTGGTGAATCACACCTCCACGTATCACCTGATACCAATCCAGTTCCGACATCCTCGCAGTTAAAGACCAGTTCCCAAGTTGTCCGTCACATCAGAGGAGTTGTGGTGACATGCTTTAACACAATCTTTCCTCTAATCATCATGTGTTGTATCAGTCAACAGCACATATTTTGATCGGACTCTCAAAGTTTCTGCATCTAGGGAGCCCAATTAACGGTAAACCAAACTCCACGAAGCCCATGCATACAAATGTATTTCACAAAATGTGTAGAATACTGTTTTTTCCATTTATTGGAGCAATAGAGCTCCCAAACGTTTCAGCGACAGAACACATTAGGTCCAAGTTTACGTTATTTATAATTATATCTTCTTGTTTTGAGTAGGGGCGGCTGTGGCTCAGTCGGTAGAGCGGGTTGTCCACTAATCCGCTAACCGTGGGGTTGGCGGTTCGAATCCCGGCCCGGGTGATCCCATGCCGAAGTGTCCTTGGGCAAGACACTGAACCCTAAGTTGCCCCTGATGGCAAGCTAGCACCTTGCATGCAGCTCTGCTACCATTGGTGTATTAGTGTGCACTTGTAAGTCGCTTTGGATAAAAGCGTCTGCTAAATGAATAAATGTAAATGTGTAAATGAGTTATTGAGGATTAAACCCATTCAATTCAAGGGGAGCAGTCAACGAATCTAATAGTTAGGACTCAGTAATATATATATAATAAACTGATTTCCACCACTGTAAGTAAATTAAAAAAAAATATTAAAAATTAAATCATGGAGCCAGGAGGTTCACAGAGCCATGGCGGTTCCTGGACTCCAGTCCAATACTGATCCAGTATCTCAGGCTAGTACAACCCCTGATATAATAACTCAGGACTGATACATCTCTGTTTATTTCAGTGGAAATCATTAAAGTGGGCGATGTAGCAGCCCGAAGGCATTGCAAGTGTGTGAAACCAACTGCAAATTTGTTGAACTTTGACATTCAGTCATGCACCCTAAACCGACTGGAATGCCTAATCATTAATAATTACTATATGGCTATAAGAGGCTTATAAGAAGGTTGAAAGTGGTTATGTTTTGTTTCACAGTAGCACTTTATGTTAGCACTATTGACGAGCACCATGGACTCGGAGGAGAATAGATGAAAATGAGTCACTCTTAGAATATGGTGATTGGTCATGACATAGTTTTAAAAAAATTCATGAAGCCCCATTTAACATACATTGCTACATAACTTTAAGGGTCCCCAAGCAATAAAAACTCTTTACTATTGTAGGCATGCTGGTAAAATTGCTGGAAATATTGCTTGTCCTGAAAAGAAGTTACACCTCTGTGTGCCTGAAATGCTGTTGACGACATTTTGTAAAACGCCTCTTTAATTGAATTTTGACACCAGTGTAACAGCCTGTGCCTATGACACTAATGGTAATTAATAACTCCAGAGACTTAAAGTAATGGCACTACATTAACGACCAGGAATACTGTATATTCATTTGAAAAATAATTACACTAGTCACAAATTGTCACGTTTCCGTGACGGTGGAGAGATATGGCTGGACACAAATGCAGATGAAATGTTTTTATTTAAGAAAGGTTGGCAGTATAATCACAATCGTGATCCAAACAGAGTAATCCAAAATGGGCAAAGGGTCAGGCGAACAGCAAACAGAGTCAAACATGGCGAGGCAGAATGCAAAGTCGATGTCACAGAAACCAGGTTGATATAATTTAATTAATTAATCAATTTGTATAGTGCTTTTTACAATGGTACATTGTCTCAAAGCAGCTTTACAGAAATATCATTTTTACATTTACAAGCGACTTACTAATGAGACCACATTCACACACCAATGGTAGCAGAGCTGCCATGCAAGGTGCTAGCTTGCCATCGGGGGCAACTTAGGGTTCAGTGTCTTGCCCAAGGACACTTCGGCATGGGATCACCCGGGCCGGGATTCAAACCGCCAACCCCACGGTTAGTGGATTAGTGGACAACCCGCTCTACCGACTGAGCCACAGCCGCCCTGATATACCAAAACACGAAACATAAACTATGGCTATGAACTGGTAGCGGAAAACCAGCGAGACAATAACAAAGACAAAAAACATGAAACAGGAACTATGACAAGGTATACTAAGCGATCTAGGTTAATTGGGTTTACTCTAACTTACACATTCATTCATTCAATATTCCGAGCTGTGTGCTAGAAGGTGCGCGGTATATACACATTCCTAAGCAGCGTTGTAATCGTGGACAGCTGAGAGTAATATCGACACGTGACAGCTTAGCCAATGACAGACACAGGGAGGAGACATGACAGAAACATAAACACAGTCCACGTGTTGAAATGTCAACAATGTCAGCGTCGGGCATGCCGGTGCTCGCGCATTTGCGCTGTTGCACACTGCTTCAGAGGGGGAATCATGACACAAATACAGTTTCCAAACAGAATATGAAAACATAACAAAAAGGTTCGCAGGTCAGAAAATCACCATATTTTGAGAATGACACAAATCCGGTTTGAATTTAATGTGGGATACAAACATCTGTTCGTCTTTCTCACCCAAGATGTCTCCCATATCTGAACTAGTGTGGTAGCCAGACAGTCCACCAGTTGTTGACCCTTGCTTTATAAAATACCCCTTACAAGTACACACCACTGGTAGCAGAGCTGCCATGCAAGGTGCTAGCTTGCCATTGGGGGCAACTTAGGGTTCAGTGTCTTGCCCAAGGACACTTCAGCATGGGATCACCCGGGCCGGGATTAGTGGATTACCCCTTACAAGTACACACCACAAATTAGTGGATTACCCCTTACAAGTACACACCACAAATTAGTGGATTACCCCTTACAAGTACACACCACAAATCCAAACAGCTAATTGTCAGTTTGGGCATCGCACGTTTTCCCACTGATATTGGTACAACAAAATTATGGAAGGTAACCTTTACTCTCTCACATACCAAACTCACATAAACTCGCACTTGCTTGGTCACACTTAAGATATCACTCTCAGGCCTCATCACTCAACATAAAGTTGCCATTCCTCTAAATGGGTCTGCGACTCAGCAGAGCGCAGCCTGATCGGCTGGATTTATGCTAACCTTATGTGCTCCATGATCAGGCTGCATCTGTTGGCTATTTCATTGTAAGTTAGGTGTTAAAATGGAAATAAAACTTTATTTATGTTGAATACCCTAAGGACAACCTGATACAAATCAAGTTGTTTTATTGCCCAATACTACAATCTCCATTATATGTAATCCAGTCACTACGTAGTCATCTGTTAGCTTGAAAATCGTTGTCAACGAATCTGATTATCGGGATACATTTAAAAGGTTTCGTTTAATTTCAGTTTATTATTATATGCTGTATTTGCGTGCTTGCAGTGCAAATTCTGTCATTTATTATAATGGAAGTGATGTGTTAGTAACGAGGCCACGTTGCTCCTCACGTACAGTGTAGACGCACTGATACTGAGTGGGAGCGCGAGTAAGATATGTAATGTCTAATTAAAACATTATAATCAAGAGTAAACAAGTAAAATAATATTCCTAAAGGCAGTGAGTAACAGAAACCACAGGGTGCAGTGAAAGGGAATTTTTATTATTAATTTAAGACTGTTAGTTTATATACTGTTACTGTTATATATATATATAAATTTATTTTATAGTATTTGTGCAGTATTTATATATATATATACAGTGGTGTGAAAAAGTGTTTGCCCCCTTCCTCATTTCCTGTTCCTTTGCATGTTTGTCACACTTAAGTGTTTCGGAACATTAAACCAATTTAAACAATAGTCAAGGACAACACAAGTAAACACAAAATGCAATTTGTAAATGAAGGTGTTTATTATTAAAGGTGAAAAAAAATCCAAACCATCATGGCCCTGTGTGAAAAAGTGATTGCCCCCCTTACTATAACTGTGGTTGTCCACACCTGAGTTCAATTTCTCTAGCCACACCCAGGCCTGATTATTGCCACACCTGTTCACAATCAAGGCATCACTTAAATAGGAGTAAGGTCCACCAGAAGATCCTTAAAAGCTACACATCATGC
>JAFFST010046067.1:91525-107519 GCA_022414735.1 Noturus placidus | reverse complement strand
TGTTGTGGTATGACCTTAAAAAGGCCGTTCATGCTCGAAAACCCTCTAATGTAACTGAATTAAGACAATTCTGCAAAAATGAGTGGGCCAAAATTCCTCCAGGACGCTGTAAAAGCCTCATTGCACGTTATTGCAAACGCTTGGTTGCAGTTGTTGCTGCTAAGGGTGGCCCAACCAGTTATTAGGTTTAGGGGGGCAATCACTTTTTCACACAGGGCCATGATGGGTTTGATTTTTTTTCACCTTTAATAATAAACACCTTCATTTACAAATTGCATTTTGTGTTTACTTGTGTTGTCCTTGACTATTGTTTAAATTGGTTTGATGTTCCGAAACACTTAAGTGTGACAAACATGCAAAGGAACAGGAAATGAGGAAGGGGGCAAACTCTTTTTCACACGACAGTATATATATATATATACACACACACACACACACACACACACCTCATCCTCTTGGATTGGTAGCTGTCACACAATGGGAGAAGCTTGGACAGCAGGTAGAAATTGAGTATGACTAAATAGCTTTCACTGATTAAATTGATTCAGCGGGGTTGTCATTTGAACAGAAAAATGTGATAATTTTCAACAAATAATAACAAATTAATGTACGTTAATCTACTTTGATATTTTGAGCACCTTACTTAATGTGCATTGGTTTTAAAAACACACTATTATTTATTAAAAATGTAACATAATAGTGAGTAAACTAGGCATAGTGTTTAAAATCGGTGCGTTTGTGAAACACTGATGAATTTGAATGTAGAACTACTTTAAAATGCCGCCGTTCGATTTGGCTGGTACAGTCTGTGGGAGACGCATTTCTGAGTCGGAGTTTGTCAAACAGGCGGTCATGGCTGGGTTTTGACGCTGCAATTTTAAGGAGTTTTAGGTCTTTTGGAACTTTTGAAAGACTGCACGAGAAAGTTCACGTATATGTCCGAGGTCCGTCACGAAATAAGAGCGCAAGCCGGTGACAAGACTAAGTTCTTCCAAGTCCCGGAGATGCCAACAGCATTGAAAGGTAAGAATCTTTGTTATGAACAAACGGATGTTATAATGCTTTTAATGTCGCTTAATAT
This sequence comes from Noturus placidus, assembly GCA_022414735.1. Lineage (NCBI taxonomy): Eukaryota > Metazoa > Chordata > Actinopteri > Siluriformes > Ictaluridae > Noturus > Noturus placidus. The sequence continues at coordinate 106,438 of JAFFST010046067.1, read as the reverse complement.
ACCATGCTGATGCAAAATGTTTTATATATTTATATTAGTTACATAGTTCTTGTACTGCAAGTAAATTAGATTAGCTAAAAACAGCCAGTCAGTGATTTCTCTCCAGGTTCAATTTGATCGTAATACACTACTGATTCTGTGAATAATGTACTTCTGCTTCTCGTATTTCATGTCTGCGAGTTATGCGGTTGAGAATTTAGCTTTCGTTTCTGTTGTTTGTTATCATTTGGATTAATTACTTGCTCAATGTGTTCTTAGATCAGTGTATGATTTCGTGTAGCCCTTATACCTGAAGGTATTAATCATGACATTAAGGTCTCATAAAAGATCATTATTGTAATTCATTTATTTTCCATTATATAAATACACATTAAAAAAAAAACTGAAATTCTAATCTCTCTTCTCATATTCATCTTTTGATCTCAAACCCAAATGTCTTCAGTCTACATCAAGAAAAAAAACTAATTGGCCTTGACATTCTAATAGTTCCACCAGAACAAATAAATAATGTATTCTTAAAACTATGGTCTGTAAATTGAATAAACTGAGTTGGCATTACTTAAAAACGTAAAGTTGAAAACATGTATAGTCTAATAAGTCAAACAAAAATAGGTTTACTTCATAATAATTTTTTTTTTATTTAGAGTAAATCCAGCCCAGTTTTTTTTTTTTTTTTTTTTTTTTTACAGTGTAGGCTTAAAGGAATAAAGTGTTTAGCCCTAGCTGGTACTTATGTTATTTACAGCCACTGAGATCCAGCAAGCAGGAGCAGTTCACTTTGATTCAATTAAGGATGTTAAATAAAGTAGAAGGGTGCTTTTAGTGTCCACAGCCAGCAGAATCTATAGAATATAGCTGCATCCTGTAACTATGTGGATTTACAGTGTAAACTAAAATGAGTGCCAGGAGCACTAGATTTATCTCACAGACATAAAGGCCTCCAAGTAGAAATGTAAGCGCCAATCGATTTGCTTGAACTGAAATAATCATTGACGTAATATAACTACAGCACATTGATTCTGATTCACGGCTGTCTAATCAGTTCGTGTGAGTCAGCACAACACGCATCATGGCATCACCATTGGCAATGAGCTCAAAATGGAAGAGACAGGTTACTTACCCCGTTGATCTCCTCTTGCCCCCTCGTCCGGGCATGTTGCCCCCCATTCTCACCTGCCCTGCACCCACAACAGTGCCTGCCATGGTTACCGGGCCAGGCAGATCTGTGCTCATTTCTAAAGAAAAAAAACAACAAAATAGTGTTCAAAACAAACAGTCATACTGTATAGTCGTGAAGTATTTCCAAATCTGTACGCAAGCAAACTAGAGCATGCTAGCTAGAAAAGAAGGGTGGGAAATGTCTGCTTGCCCCAGGTGTTTAGCTTTTTGACAGATTTCTGACTACAGGTTTGCATTAATGTGGCTGTTGTGGCGCAGGTGGTAGAGCAGATTGTCCACTAATCGTAGGGTTGGCGGTTCGATTCCTGGCCCAAATGACTACACATGCCAAAGTGTCCTTGGGCAAGACACTGAACCCTAAGTTGCTCCCGATGGCAAGCTAGCGCCTTGCAGCTCTGCTACTATTGGTGTGTGTGTGTGTGAATGGGTGAATGAGACACAGTGTAAAGCGGTTTGGATAAAAGCGCTATATAAGTGCGCCATTTACCATTAATGTTATAGAAATTGCCACAGAAACAAACTATTTGGTAAAATGAACATTGTTTCAGAGGGAATGGTGTATAAATTGCCAGGAAAACATAACTACGGAGAAGTTCTTATACACAGTACTGTTCAAGTGTCATTAACATTCAGATGTTACAGCATGCCTGAATACTCTAAATAGTATTCAGTAGAGTATTTAAAAGTTTAAAAGGATCTGCAACAAGCATGTGCTCTCATTAAACATGCTAGCTGGAGGCACCCTACTCCCCAATCCGTGCCCTACCCTTACTCCAAACAACATTAACGCCACCAGCCAGCGTCCCCTTCATGTAATGCATGCTCAGACACACTGACCACTGACTCAACTACTGTTCTTGGCCAAACATTGACAGCTCGAACATCTAACCCACATGCAGGAGTCGTGTAAAAGTTCCCACTGCACCGCCTCGGGTCAAAAGCAACTAATGAGGCCAACAAATTCTACCACTCGCCTCCCAATGCACAAAATTCCCATTAATATTTGATGTGGTGTGTATTTGAAGTTTCCAGACTCATAATATATACTCAGGCATGAGCAGACCTGTAGAAACACTTCAGTTGAAATTTCACTTTTCATGTGAACACTTTGCGCCAAAATCAGCTGTAACTGTAACTAATACAGCCAACAAAATTCTAACAACCCCTTATATACACACAGATACTTTGATCATGTTCAGGTCTCCCCCGCGACCCGATTACGGATAAGCGGTTGAGGATGGATGGATGGATGGATGTTCAGGTCTCGTGCACACCAGTGTCTGAATTAAAGTGAAATTGATGATTGTGGTTCATTCGGTTTGTCTTCATGTTGGACATGATTAAAAGAACCCCCACACAAAAAAAAAAAAAAAAAAAAAAAAACATTTTGACTGAGGAATCATGTTCTTGGTGCAATCAAACCGCACTGGAGAGCACCTCGATCAAACTTTTCAGGACCTGTTGTTTTGGTCTGCACTCGAGTGTGGCTGCTGAGTTCTTGTCTTTAAAAAAAAGCAGAGGGAGAAAACGCACCAGGGTTCGATTCAAACAGACTAATGCTGTGTATGTGTGCTCACCTTGGCTGGAGAAAGAAAAGCATACAAGCTGTAGTTAAGACTAATAATAACAAATGTACAAGGGAAGAATGAGGCGAGCTGACTGGCAGGAAGAGTGAAGCGAGCTGACTGACGTGCAGGGTGGGGCGAGCTGACTGACGGGCAGGGTGGGGCGAGCTGACTGACGGGCAGGGTGGGGCGAGCTGACTGGCAGGAAGAGTGAAGCGAGCTGACTGACGTGCAGGGTGGGGCGAGCTGACTGACGGGCAGGGTGAGGCGAGCTGACTAACGGGCAGGGTGGGGCGAGCTGACTGACGGGCAGGGTGGGGCGAGCTGACTGACGGGCAGGGTGAGGCGAGCTGACTGACGGGCAGGGTGAGGCGAGCTGACTGACGGGCAGGGTGGGGCGAGCTGACTGACAGGCAGGGTGGGGCGAGCTGACTGACAACCTGATGGCAGAAGAGTTGGTTTAATATAAGCGAGTTTGTCTTTGTACTGTTTTGGTGTTGTGTTTTTCATTAAGAATAATAATTAACCCACCATTCATGCTATTTCTGCCCCCGAACTGCCGATAATTCGAAAGCAAGAATGAATGCACATGGCCATTCATAAGCGATTTAAAAGCGAGGGGGAAAAGAGGCAAAAGCGCGAATGATGCCCCAAAGCCCCCTCTCACAGCAACTTTCTTCTGGCAAGCTCTGCCAGCAGAGTTACTATCTTCTATTAAGTTTCCCTCAGCATTTTTATAAAATCCGGTGCCACGGAATTGATGTGATGTAGTCGGTGTAACACAAGGAGCACCGACTATCGCAGCATGCCTATGACCACCATCCATCACTTCATAGTCAAATATAAAACCTGTTTAAATGATTTCATTACTTTCTGTACATTTTCAGCACATTTTAACAATACCGTGATAATACTGATAACTGGGACCGTTTTTGGTCAGGCTAATCGTGATATAAAATTTTCACACCGTTACATCTCTAACTGCTAACACTCCCTCCACAATCACATCACACAGTACTGTCCACAGTCTATGCTTTATTTGGTGAAGCCACGTGAGCATATAATAATTTTTTGCCTGAAATAACAAGCTCGCAAGACACTAAACACTGCCTGTGCTCTCTGCTTGCTCTACATGTTCCTGACCTCACCGAGATTCTCAGGTCAAACTCATTAATCCTGTTTTGCGAGACTGAACAGTGTGGACGGCTTCCTGTCTCGTTTTCATTCACCTCTGCCCGGACTCTCCACCCTCCCCTCCATTCCTCTAGCAATTATAATAACGCAAGTCCTTGTCCTGTTCTCTACAGAGCCAGAAACGAGTGCCATGTGAGCTCCCTCAGGTCTTCTCCAGCGGATCAGGGTCATTGTTCATGCTGAGTGAAATGTGAACTCCGGTGGGAGCGCATGGTGATACTCCCAGTGAAATCAAAATGCACGGGTTTTCTCTCTTTCTCCTCTGTGAATTGCTAATGATCAGAGCTTAATTTTTTTTTTTTAACTGCTTCGGAAATCGCGACAGGAATCCCACCCCTTCAAATATATTTTACTCATATGAATTCACAGGGGTGCCAATAATTGTGGCACACCTATATTTAACAATTTTTTTTTAGTATAAACAATAATTTAAAAAAAATGGATAAACAATAAAAAATGCTTACATTTATAAAGCACTTTTCTAGACCCTCAAAGTGCTTTACACTATATGGGGAGAAATCTCCTCAACAGTAGTCATTTCAGAGATGGGGTTTATTAGGGGGCCATGATAGAGATGGGCCAATGGGGGAATTTCGTATACCCCTACGCTTTACGAGAAGTGTTCTGGGATTTTTAATGACCTTGCTGGCCTCACTAATACCACTTCCAGCAGCAACCTTAGTTTTCCCAAGGAGGTCTCCCATCCAAGTACTGGCCATGTCCAACCCTGATTAGCTTCAGTGGGTTGGTGAGGTCTCCCATCCAGGTACTGGCCATGCCCAACCCTGCTTAGCTTCAGTGGGTTGGTGAGGTCTCCCATCCACGTACTGGCCATGCCCAACCCTGCTTAGCTTCAGTGGTGAGGTCTCCAATCCTGGCCATGTCCAACCCTTCTTAGCTTCAGTGGGTTGGTGAGGTCTCCCATCCAGGTACTGGCCATGCCCAACCCTGCTTAGCTTCAGTGGGTTGGTGAGGTCTCCCATCCACGTACTGGCCATGCCCAACCCTGCTTAGCTTCAGTGGTGAGGTCTCCAATCCTGGCCATGTCCAACCCTTCTTAGCTTCAGTGGGTTGGTGAGGTCTCCCATCCAGGTACTGGCCATGCCCAACCCTGCTTAGCTTCAGTGGGTTGGTGAGGTCTCCAATCCTGGCTATGCCCAACCCTGCTTAGCTTCAGTGGGTTGGTGAGGTCTCCCATCCAGGTACTGGCCATGCCCAAACCTGCTTAGCATCAATGGGTTGATGAGGTCTCCCATCCTGGCCATGTCCAACCCTTCTTAGCTTCAGTGGGAAATAAGGCTAGAGCTGCAAGGTAAAAATTCAATAAACCAAGTGTTGTGTTTGCAATAGTTTGATATCCATGAGCACAGAGTACTTTTGTAAAAATCTTTACCAAAAGTTCAAACGGTTCAACAATAAACACTTTTTCACAGCCTTCTTTACTCATATTTACCAAGTGTGCCAATATTAGTGGCAGACACTATATAAATATAGGTTTTTTTATATCCGTTTTGAAACGTAGTGCTCCAAATATCCAGAACGCTATCTGTAGTCAGTCTTAAACATAAAGTGGGTGTGGCATAAACCAGATTTTTTTAGCTCAAGTGTGTCAAGTGGCTTTATTGTCATTCCAACCATATACAGCTGGTACAGTACGGAGAGAAACGAAACAACATTCCTCCAGGACCATGGCGCTACATAAAACTACACACTAACCACATGAGACGACACAGAACTAAATAAGACCTACGCATTTTTACATAAAGTGCACGTGCAAACAACACAAGACAGTACGATAAGTACTGAAACAGGACAATAGGCTCAGTATCCCACTCGGGCAGTTATTATTTCTGTTTTTCTCTAACTGCACAGTAGTTCCCGGCTTACATTAATGCGCTCATGCTAATACGCTATCGTGTCTATATTAAGAACTTCACACAGAGGCTCATATTGCAGACATGCTGCAAACAGATTTCAAGACTTCTGAAATTGTTGATGTGGTGAAGTTTCCTGTGAGACCTGTATTTCTGGAAGGAGTCTCCAGTGTCAGAACCTTTACCAGACAGGAGGTAAAGCTGGACTTTTCTGAGATGGGAAAGTCTTACTTAATCGCAAGCACAACTTTGACTTATCAAATTCTGTTACTGTTGCTCTGGCTTCTGGTAGGATTTAGTTACAGGTGAATCATCCAGACTGCTATACTGCTAACTGCTAATTAGCTAAATAGCAAACAGTCGTATAGCTAGTTAACGGACATGTTTCGATACCGTCCCAAATTATACTTTTTTATTTCTTTCCATTTTTAGCCGTTACTTGTTCAAATGAATTCTAATAAGAACTCTTTTCAAACACTCTCGGGCCTTTGGGTAAAGAGTGCAAATCCCACGACACACCAGCCTTTTGTTTATAGCGTGATACAAGCGGCCAAGCTTTTCAGAAAGAAGGCTTCAGACAGTCGGCAAACAGCAGCTAATCAATAATATCTGTAATCTCAAACCACAGGCTTGGCGCAATATTCACATCTGGACCGTACGCGCTTCATGTTTGAGATTGTGTGCGCTGAGATCTCGGGATTGCTCAAGCCAAGCCGACGCGAGCTGGCTGACTTTTAAACACAATGTCCTTCAGTCCCCCTGTCAACGGCTGACTCTTTCCCCGAATGCTCCTGCGCATTCCTAATCGTGCTCGCTGGCTCAGGGCCTCGGCCAGGTGCTAATAAGTCTCACATTCTTTATTCATCCTGCATCATTTGCATTTCCAATGAGCCGGTGCAGGAAGAAAAAAAACCAAAACAAAACAAAACAAAAAAACTGACTGCGTTAATGGTTTCAGCAAAATGGGTAAAACAGAGGAAGCTTTCTAATCACGTTCCAACCCCACCCCCTCCACTAACCCTTCGTATTTTCTTCGCTTGATATCATCATACGGAAAACTGAAATGGTGAGGGATTTAAAATGAAAATATCCTCCGGTCTCATTCTACACACAGCTACATGGAACAAATACAAATTTTTCTTGTCCAAAAAACATTTGCATATTCTGCATAAATATTATATGACTGCCAACAAGACAATTACAAATGAAATGCAAACTTATCATACAGAATAATAACCAACATTACAACTCTAACACCACTGTATTAAAAAAACAAACTATTATGATTTTTATGGTTATTACTAGAGATGTATCGGCCAATAATCGGCACTGGGTTCAATGAGGGAACCATGAATGCCAACATGTACTGTGACATACTGAAGCAGAGCATGATCAGTATGCAGTATTCCAGCATGATATTGACCCCAAACACACCTCCAAGACGACCACTGCCTTGCTAAAGAAGCTGAGGGTGAAGGTGATGGACTGGCCAAACATGTCTCCAGACCTAAACCCTGTTGAGCATCTGTGGTGCATCCTCAAACGGAAGGTGGGGGAGCACAAGGTCTCTAACATCTACCAGCTCTGTGATGTCATCATGGAGGAGTGGAACAGGACTCCAGTGTCAACCTGTGAAGCTCTGGTGAACTCCATGCCCAAGAGGGTTAAGGCAGTGCTGGAAAATAATGGTGGCCACACAAAATATTGACACTTTGGGCCCAATTTGTACATTTTCACTTAGGGGTGTACTCACTTTTGTTGCCAGCGGTTTAGACAATAATGTCTGTGTGTTGAGTTATTTTGAGGGGACAGCAAATTTACACTGTTACACAAGCTGTACACTCACTACTTTACATTGTAGCACAGTGTCATTTCTTCAGTGTTGTCACATTAAAAGATATCACATATTTACAAATATGTGAGGGGTGTACTCACTTTTGTGAGATACTGTATAAAACTGAAATTCATTTTCACACATCGGTGACCTTCATTTTTTTCTGCCAAGTTCCAATATCACACCTGCTACTTATTACAAAGTACTTTTACGGATCTTCAAAAGTAATAAAAGACATGCTGCTTCTACTGCCATTGATTTTCCTTCTACTGTATTTTAGAATATGTTTTACTAGCCTCATTTGTCTCCCAAATAAAGATCAATGGACATGGACATGGCCACAACCGCTACGAGCCAGGGAGGAGTGAGGATGAAGCCCAACACATGCTTATTCTTAGAGACATGAACACAACCACTGCAGTATTGTTTTTAAGATTCCTGCTCATAAACCTTAGCAGGAGTGTGCTAAAGGACTGAGCAATGCTTTTGAAATAGCAGAGCCAATTATACGTAGGGCATGTTCACCTACTGGTACATTTCCCCGAGTTTAAAGCTGAACTGATACTTTTGGTTCGTTTGCTGATTTGGTTTGGTTTGACACTACACATAATTACACAAGCCCAAAAGCAAAAAAATATATATATATATATAATTAATTAAAATTATAGACTGATCATTTCTTTGTCAGTGGGCAAATGTACAAAATCAGCAGGGGATCAAATACTTCTTTCCCTCACTGTAACATGAAAGCAACTTTACGAAGAAATGTCTCTGGCTGTATTTGTACTGAGATGCTCCTTGCAAAACTCTTTTTGGAAATATAAGCTTCGTCGATCTAAAAGAAAATGACCTCCAGATGATCAATATAACAGAAAGGTGCCGTGGTGATGGAGAACTTTAATCCATGTGCGGGTGTTTAATTTTCTGCTTGATGTGCTCCTTGTGCTTACAAGTCAGTCTACACGTATTGACTTGGCCTCAGGATATAGGGAACCTTCTCGCTCTCGATAACACTTCTAATAAATGATTAGATCTTCAGAAGACTCATGCTCAATTAAGGTCTAGAGCACAAATGAGGTATGGCAGAAATAAAAAAAAAAAAAAAACAGGAAATGCAATATTATAATTTCTTCATGACAACAGCTACGTATATATGTGTTATTATTATTATGGTTTTATCAGAAGTGTGTATAAAAGTGACGACTGCTTCATGATTTAAAAGCCCCTGTGTGTTATTCGATACACACACACACATTATATACAGTATATACACACACACACACATACATATATATATACACATATACATATATACATATACATATATACATATATATATATATATATATATATATATAAAATGAGTGTGTATGTGATTGTGCCCTGTGATGGACTGGCACCCTGTCCAGGGTGTACCCCGCCTTGTGCCCGATGCCTCCTGGTATAGGCTCCAGGTTCCCCGTGACCCTGAAAAGGAGTAAGCGGTTGAAGATGGATGGATGGATATATATAATGTCCTTAAGAATGCCTTTGACAAAGGAAGATTGTATTGAAATCATTCTCATGGCTGGATGGGGAAGTTGCTGCAAGGTTGTGATGGACTTTAACAGGAAGCATGGTAAGCACATCACGCACGACCATGTTGTCAAACTTAACAAATTCGAAAAGACTGGAAGTGTTACGGACCACCAGAGAAGTGGACGTCCACGAACATCCACTGATGAAGAAACAAACCGACATGGTACTGGCCTAAATAATCCCCTACGTATGGAGACTTTTGGGATGTGCTGTAGAACAAAAAACATCCAACAGTGTTAGATAACAGTTAGCTTTCACATGATAACATTGCAACAGTTAAAAACATTTACCCTTTAAAATTTGAGCCGCAACTTTTTGTACTTTCACTTGAATAAATGTTTTATTTAAGATTCATTTTTTCTGACTAAAGTACAATTTCTCAACACTTTGTCCACCACTGGCTTTAACTAGGGAAAAGATGACCAGTCAACTACTATTTTTAAATGATTGGTCGACTAGAAAATAGTTATCGCCGTGCACCATCTACCCAGCAAAATCCCCTCAGTTAGGAAACCACAGCAGTTTATCACCTCACTCCATCACACCCCAATGACCTGCCCTGTATGCAGATAGTGTTTTTAATTGGTAACTAATCTGTATAATGTATGCCATTATCTGTGCTGGATCTTACATATGAGGGTGTGTAGGAGGGAAATGAGGACCGTTTGTCCTTTTTTTTTTGTTATAATACCAATCACACAAAACCGATTTACAAAAATATCATCTTAAACCAACACGGGTCTATTGATCTGTTTTGCATCCTAAAGTTGTTATATCACTGCCAGATCGCCGTGTAAGACTAAAATAGGACTGGTCTATTCCGACGCCTCCATCGTCGTGACTATCATGACATACGGTATCGCTAGCTGCTTGAATAAGTCAGAGGCACAATCGCTATAAAAGACAAGTCATTTTCAGTTAATTAGACCACATTCATCTCTCCATTTGTTTCAATTCACATTGGAATAAAAGTGGTTCTCTGGCAGTCCTGGGATTTTAACAGACAACCCTACAGGCTGACTCGGGTGCGTTAGTGTGTTAGCCGAACTGTGGCCAATACAGCCTCCTTTCTTTATAAATCCAGCCACGAGGCACTTTGCCACAACACCACATCTCAACCCAGATAGCTGCCAGATATACATTCGTTACTCGATAATTATCTACAGGCTCTAAGGAACTATTTACTCAGATTAAGGCATGTGCACAGCATGTACGTTTTACCCAACCTATACCTCTACGTAAATAAAACGTTTCCTCAACATATGGTGCATTACAAATCATAAAACATATTTACATTTATTCGTTTGGCAGACTTACAACTCGGACAGAATTCAAGCCAAGACAAGCGCTGAGCAGTTGAGGATTTGCTCAAAGGCCCAGCAGTGGCTCTCTGGATGTGATGGGATTTGAACTCAGCACTGTATTTAGAAACTGCTACACTGCAGCACTGCTTGAATTATCAAAAAGTGTTGATTCATTTCCAACAACAGCAGCTCGGACAATAATTCTGCCTATAATTCTACTCACAAGTTTATATTAACATGCTTGTTCTAATGTATTATCATCATCACCCCACATAATCTAAGTCTACTAGTGTCCATCCATGTTCAACCGCTTCCTCCTTTTCAGGGTCACGGGGGAACCTGGAGCCTATCCCAGGGAGCATCGGGCACAAGGCGGGGTACACCCTGGACAGTGTGCCAGTCCATCACTGAGCCTACTAATGTGCAGATTAAAAACTTGGTTTGTGAGAAATTAAAATGTTTAAGCATTGATATGGTAAGGGAGCGTTTATTTAAATTCGTAGAAGGAGAATCATCCTGTGAAACTGATGATATAGTTACCTTTAAGGCATTTGACAGACGCCCCTAACCAGAGCGACATGCATTTTATCTCATCTTACAACTGAGCAATTGAGGGTTAAGGGCCTTGCTCAAGGGCCCAACAGTGGCAGGTTGGTAGTGCTGGGGCTTGAACTCATGAGCTCCTGATCAGGACTCCACTGCCTTAACTACTAAGCCACAATTGTCCAATCTGACATTTTTAAAGGCACGTTGATGATGTTTTTACGTGCCGCAACATGGGCATCTCACACGTAGAACGAGAAAAGGCACAGCGGAACGTGGAGGTTAGGTTATGAATCCTGTGAGTATTGGTGTTTGCGTTTTCACTGGAATCTTCAAGTGTTATTAAAATTAATTCATTCATTTTTTAGCCTACTTAATTAGATTAGTATTTAATGATGGTCAGGACCAAGTTTTACTTATTCTGGATCAACGTTGGTGTTTGCACGGCTCTCAAGACTGTATGCTGATGTGATGTGAAAAAAGATACTGTTGAATGGTATTATTTTTATATCAGCATTCATAAAGTTACTGCAAAAAAATACCATAAAATATTGTGATATATATTTTAAGTCTATACAGCCCATCCCTAGGAAACGCTGATTCTTTTAAGTTTTCTGTCATCTGTCTTCAGGACAGAGGACTTTGCACTTCAGGCTTTCTCTGTATTTTTCCTCTCTGATTAACTTCAAGAGAGAGAAACGAGACGCTGGTAAAATAAGTGATAACAGAAACTAATCTTTTTCTTGGGCCTTCCACAACATGAAACATAACTAAACTGTAGCATTCTTTCCAAAAACATTTTTTTAATCAAGTGTAATCACTTGCGCATTGCTGTGGTATGACAGGAATGAACATTTATGTTGGCGATATTCAGCTTGACCCAGAGTCCTTGTAAAAACCCACCATCATTTTTACACAGGCCTGGGCAATACATCAACGTAACATCAATACCATTTATTCATCTTCAGTATGTCCTGACCAGTACTGTCCTGGTCAAGGTCTCAGTGATCCACAGACAGGAACACTCAGACTGAGACAAGACAGCTTGGATTGGTTGCCAGTCCATTTCACAGCACCATGCAAACACACACATTCTTACACTTATTCACATATAGGGGAAATTTAGCATAGCCAGTCCACTAACTGGCAGTCTTACAGAAAGCGGGGGGGAACTGATGAACCCCACATGGATATAGGGAGAAACTCTAGACCAGGGATGTCCAATATTATCCACAAAGGGCCGGTGTGGGTGCAGGTTTTTATTCCAAACAAGCAGGATCCACATCTGATTCCACCTGTTTAATCAGTTGATCTTTCAACAGACTCAGGTGTGGCTTCTGCTTGGTTGGAATGAAAACCTGAAACCATACCGGCCCTTTTCCCGATACGAATGGACACCGCTGCTCTAGACAGACAGGAACCCGATCTCAGGAGGAAACTGTTGAGGCGCACCTCTACCTTGCGGACGTATCGCGATCAGCTGATGTTAAAATTTTCAACCTTTTCATTAAATGAAAGTATCATCAAACATGTATCCAATGGAATAACTAATGAATGAATCATTTGTCCACCGCTGCACAGAATCATAACATTCGAAAGGACACTTTTTGTTTTTGTTACATTTGAATATGTAAATATTATGCTACTTCATATAGCATCTGAAATTTGTCCTGACTGCCTTATTGTACATGCTATTTATTGAATAAATATAGAAATGAAAATGATTGTACATTACAGTCTTCTACTTAACAGCTATGGCAGATTAAGGTGGTTTTCTGGCATCCTAGAATTTAAACTCACAACCTTCCAGTCACTTATTATTGAGTCACTTCTTCAAATGCTATTTTATTACATATACACACTTGGTTTTTTTTTTTTTTTAATCAATTATAAAACATTAAAGCATTGAGATTTTGATGCTATCAGGCTCAACTGATGCCATAAGACATTTAGTCTCTGCAAGGGTTGGGATTATCGTTACCGGATATAATTATAATAATTAATTAATTTATCAATTTGTATAGCGCTTATTACAATGGTACATTGTCTCAAAGCAGCTTTACAGAAATATCATTTTTACATTTTTACATTTACAAGCGACTTACTAATGAGAGCACATTCACACACCAATGGTAGCAGAGCTGCATGCAAGGTGCTAGCTTGCCATTGGGGGCAACTTAGGGTTCAGTGTCTTGCCCAAGGACACTTCAGCATGGGATCACCCGGGCCGGGATTCGAACCACCAACCCTACGATTAGTGGATTAGTGGACAACCCACTCTACCGACTGAGCCTCCCCATATAAGAGGTCTACGTGATGCTGAGTAGAATTACAAGATTAGACAGACTTTGTCCATCCATCCATCCATCTTCAACCGCTTCCTCCTTTTCAGGGTCACGGGGGAACCTGGAGCCTATCCCAGGGAGCATCGGGCACAAGGCGGGGTTACACCCTGAACAGGGTGCCAGTCCATCACTTGGAGCGGGATGTTTTCAAAAATACCCCTTATGACCAAGACAGTTAAATATAATCAAATTAGAAATGAATTATATTTCAAACAAAGTCTAAAGTGTGCGTAGTGTATGATTGTGTATATAATAATAATTAATAATAATTTATCAATTGCTATAGCGCTTTTTACAATGGTACATTGTCTCAAAGCAGCTTTACAGAAATATCATTTTTACATTTACAAGCGACTTACTAATGAGACCACATTCACACACCAATGGAAGCAGAGCTGCATGCAAGGTGCTAGCTTGCCATTGGGGGCAACTTAGGGTTCAGTGTCTTGCCCAAGGACACTTCGGCATGGGATCACCCGGGCCGGGATTCGAACCAACAACCCTACGGTTAGTGGATTAGTGGATAACCCGCTATGTGGTTGGACAATACACTATGTGTATGTGATTGTGCCCTGTGATGGACTGGCACCCTGTTCAGGGTGTAACCCCGCCTTGTCCCCGATGCTCCCTGGGATAGGCTCCAGGTTCCCCCGTGACCCTGAAAAGGAGGAAGCGGTTGAAGATGGATGGATGGATGGATGGATGGATGGATCGCGCTCCAATCTGGCAACCCGATTTCCACCGGTTCAGTCATGGTGTGCGTTCCATACAACGTCTCTGTGTTGGAGATGCAATCAACAGGCAGAACAAGGCGCAAACCTCTCCATCTCTCGCCGTGTAGAAGTCAACCCGAGCGGAAACCCCGAGGAGTGGAACACTTAGTTTGGATGCACTGATACAAAGAGCCGAGCACGTACCGCCTCGCGTGCAAATCAATTCAGCGTCTCATTTGCATGAGGAAAATGAAGCGAAGCCTTGTGCGGCTTGTATAGACACATCCGGAATAAACAGGCCGTGTTTTAGACATGGCATCCTGCTCACAAGATACAAATAACATCCATTTGAAGGCGAAATGATCGCCCAGTGCTGTACAGGCTCCGTGGGGGAAGGGGGATACTGGCGCTCAGAGCCGATTTAACGCCGAGGCTTTGCTCGCTTTTGTTTAAAAACACATTTAAACGCAGAAATGAACTCTGTTTTCCGCAACCGCGAACCGTTTTGATACGATAATGCACCGTTATTTTTGACTTACCGGACGGATTAACGGCGGCGGGTGTTGCCATATCGCCTCTGTGGGGGAAAAACAAGAACGACTCCAGTGATGTGAGAATCGCGAACGAACCGTTTTCGTTTTGAACGACTCACACAGGCGAGTCGATTCAGGCGAATCGATTCTCCCACATGAATGAACCAGAAGCGTTGCCTCTTTTTTTTTTTTCGGAATTATAATCATGGGCGTAACCACGCGCTCTTTGTGGGGGTCGTGACCCCCCCCCC
>JAFFST010046067.1:67641-85152 GCA_022414735.1 Noturus placidus | reverse complement strand
TAGCAGAGCTGCCATGCAAGGTGCTAGCTTACCATTGGGGGCAACTTAGGGTTCAGTGTCTTGCCCAAGGGCACTTCGGCATGGGATCACCCGGGCCGGGATTCGAACCGCCAATCCCACTGTTAGTGGATTAGTGGACAACCCGCTCTACCGACTGAGCCACAGCCGCCCCAAATATATATGTATATATATATATATGTATATATATATATATATATATATATATATATATATACATGCAACAACAGGCTCCAGATTTTAAAGCATGATATCTACTCCACAAAGATTGTTAGGCTATGCATAATATTTCCATGCAAATATGTTAGCAAAGCACTAGTCCTTGCCTTTATTTTTTCCATAAAATCTACAGGGCAAGAATGACAGATGCTCTCTTTTCCCATGCAGGTTTTCTGCCTCTTCTGCAGTCCTGCTGTTTTGAGGGCTGAAATGAGAGTAGTCATGGCCGAACAGATGCACTAATGAATCCCTGATGTTACACTGGAACCAGAAGAACATTCATTGCGTGTGCTTGTGTAGGTCATGTGCCAGTAATCGGTTACACAGAACACTGCAATGTTCAACACACAAGATACAACCACTGCTATTGGCCCTATCTCTACATTCCAATTCGCATGAGGCCTCCTAAGTATGCAAAATTCTTAGGCAAAGTTTCTGTTCCTGGTATAACACACATCTCATTCATTGGCCTTAATTTGTACAGATTAAAAGAAGCATCTAATTTGTCTTCCTGGTAAAGTATAATCCAATAATTCTGTCCAATGGATGAGAGTGAAAATGAGTTTAAAAAACATTGCAGACATAACTCGTTCTCCAAGTGTTACGCATATAGTAATATCTTTACATACATGTCTCATTTGTCCTTGTTAGAAAGTATATTTACAAGATGGTGATAGGTGGCAGACGATACAACACCTGTGCCAAGCCAATAAAACATAGAAAGGAAGGTGAAACTGTCAGGCTGTCTGTCCTACAACCCAGCATCATTAGCATCGCCTCCAATTTCAACACCTCAAATGATATAACATGTTAGCTAGCTAAATATGTTAAGCAAGTTTGCTAAAGGCTCTGTCTAGATGTTGTACTGGTATAGAATTCAAATTGAATATCACATTTTGACCAACCGTCCCAGTATTTTTTGCTAAATTAGCATGTCCGAACATACAACATTATATAATTATACGTAATAAATGTAAGAAATGTCTAAAACACATGTACAACTTTGGCTAGAAGAAGCACAATGTTAAATCCAATTTACAGATTTCTTCTGTTAGCCCAAATCTAATCAATCACCAAAATACAGGATTTACCATAAAAAAACCAAACCCAATATGCCCAAATCTTTATATACTGACTTTAAATGATCATTTAGCTCATTTTTTAATATTAGAAGGATTTTCTATTTTACACATTCAACGTGGAACGTACATATTTGCTATTTTTTTCCTGTACAATTCCAATACAGTTCAAACATCGGTAAAAGTGGCCAAGAAAAGGAACGCTACTGGGGGAAAAAAGATATTCTGGCTTTACCGATTATAGTACAGGATGAGCACAGTCCTAATATGAGCACAGGACAGTTTTTATGATTACCGCTGCATTATGTACAAATCTAGCAAACCTGAAGTCTAATCTGTAATTTTGGGGGAAAATATTTAAAATATATTCTTTGTTAATGTATTTCTGGTTACGGTTCATTATAAGCTCCACAGATAAGCAGCATATTAATAGCTAACTAATGCTTTGATAATGATGCATGAATGAAGGCATACACTAATCCTTAGTGCATCAGAAAATAATAAAACCTACATATTAACAGTGTAATTTAATATCCATCAAAGGTACTAATAATTAAATATTAAACCTTAATACGGTACATTGCTCAATTGGGGACCCTGTTAGGCCTATTTTTTATTATTATGTGTTCCACCCAGGCAGCAAACTGAAAGGATGTTTTGTCCACTGAGCCAACAGACTGGTCCAAAATCATTTAATAGAAGCCTTTATTTGTCACATATACAGTACATTATTGTACAGTGATATTCTGTCTTCATAAATCCCTGCTTGTTAGGAAGTTGGGGTCAGAGCCAATACAGGAATAGTTAAATGCCACATGGTCAAACCAACTCAGGATCAAACCCACGACCTTAGGGCTGTAAGCAACTCTACCACTATACCAGCTAGTGTTTTTATCTATTGGGTACTGATTTCAACTGTATGGTTCACTTCTGTCTCCTAAAAGTGCTTGTTGGAAGAATAAATGTCAAATAAGTTTAAAAAATCGAGAGTACAAATAGCTTGTGTATACAGAATTGGTCCATTTTAACAAGGAATACATCGAACTACTGCCAGTATCAGTATGGTCTCTTCTGCAATTAATGAGGTGCAAGAAAAAAATAATTGGATCAGTTAGCAAGTATTGGTCGATTCTGAGACGTCTAATATCAGTGTCGTATAGAGAATATAAAAATGAGGTGGGTGCAAAACAGTAACTTTTGATGCTTATAGAGAGCATTGCATACTGGTACTATACTACATCATATATACGATACTATATACTGTACACACAAGTGGTGAAATACAGTCAAGTTTCATTTGATTAAGAACATCATTGCATGAGACACAAGAGCATGAGTTCTACATTCAAGCGAGAAACCTAGCCAAAAGCAGTAAGTCTTATAAATATCAATGTATATACCTTTATAACGATTGCAGTGTAATACGTACAATTCAAATAAGTATACTATTATATAGTATACTAGTATATAGTATACTAATAAGTATACTGTTTTGTAGATCAATGTAAATATCAAGAAAAAGCTCTTGATGAAAAGTCTTTTGGTGTGATTCAGTGGATTAACAAATTGGCTACTGTTCAATTGTGGAAGTTAATATATGTACTTCATATTATGTATAGTATGTTAGTATGTTTACTGTATATATGTGAGTAAGAATATTTATCTGTCTGTGAGTCTCATCCTGCCTTTACATGTGGCTGCACACTTCATCCTATTGGGCCATTTGGGCCATTACTCTGTGTGTGTGTGTGTGTGTGTGTGTGTGTGTGTGTGTGTGTGTGTGTGGACTTTCTGCCTTCTTCCCACTTCTTCTATTCACTCACACACCCTTTCACACTTGCTATCTCTCTCTCTCTCTCTCTCTCTCTCTCTGTCTCTCTCTCTCTCTCTCTCTCTCACACACACACACACACACACACAGACACACACACACACACACACACACACACACACACACACACACACACACACACAGTCTCTGGCTGATGTACTGAAACTGAGAGCTGGATGCTGCAGCAGCAAAATCCTCAGGATTGTAGCTGGAATGCAGAATGGACTCCCTTTCTCACCACTTTCCACTCCACAGGATGTGAGAACAGGTAGGACACTGCATTCCTCTTTTCACTATGTTAACCCAGCACGTGAAATATAGAACATGGATGCACACACTCTATGCACTGTAATCATGCAGTTTCCAAATGAAATTTTTAGCCTTGTGCTTTTTTGGTTTGGAAGAGAATTTGTTGTGAGACATTTCATGCCTGATCTCGATTCTGTGCTGAGCTCCATTCAAACCTCCAGGACTGCTCCAAAATGATACAAGTTAAGATACAGTTGTTTGGAGGCAGTGACAAAAGTTCAAACTGTATAAACTTATACAATGGTTTCAAAACTCAATTCAAATGTATATGTCCACAAAACATGATTATTAAACATGCTGTACATTGGTACTGATGTTCTCTGGCTTTATTGTGTTATTAATAATCCATCAAGCTGAACGTCCTCTAGGGATTGTATATATTTTATTTACTGTAAACTAGAGCACCTAAGGGTTGATTTATTATTAATGCATTGCATTTATAACAGAATGATAAATAATGTTGCAAATATAACAATGAATTATTGTGTACATTATTAAGTTGAGAGAATATTCAAGACTTATGATTCAGAAACGTGAGTAACATGCTGCTCCAGAGATCAAGTGTTAATGTATGGTTGAATAAATTTGACAAATTGATGAGATTCCATGTCTTTTTTTTTTTTAACTAGCCAAAGTTGTTGGTCTTTGTCTGTGGATGGCTTAAATCTTGTACATCAGAGAACACAATAATCTAAGGTGCTACAGATTTGCACGGACAAATACATTTTCAACAATTTCAGTATAAATCCGCCAGTACATTAATTAATTAATTAATTAGGTTATTTGTCTAACCAGTGTAAGCACATAACATATCATTCAGACACGGGACATGACAGCTCTGCAAAACAATTCAAATAGTGCGGAAACAATTCCCGTTCAAAACAGCTTAAACTCTGCTTACAAGATTAAGTTTGAGATGTTTCTGTAAGTCCTTCCATGCTACTGAATCAAAGCATCTTACTGCCTAGCTACTGTGACACTGCTGACATACACTATCATTTACGTTGCAGTAAACGTTTATAAGATGGGGAGGCTGTGGCTCAGTCGGTAGAGCGGGTTGTCCACTAATCCACTAACCGTGGGGTTGGCGGTTCGAATCCCGGCCCGGGTGATCCCATGCCGAAGTGTCCTTGGGCAAGACACTGAATCCTAAGTTGCCTCCAATGGCAAGCTAGCACCTTGCATGGAAGCTCTGCTACCATTGGTGTGTGAGTGTGTCTCATTAGTAAGTCGCTTGTAAATGTAAAAATGTTATTTCTGTAAAGCTGCTTTGAGACAATGTCCATTGTAAAAGCGCTATACAAATTGATTTATTATTATTATAAGATGGCTCAGATGGATCAGCAACCTGTCACGTTTCAGCCTGACAAACAAACAACTAATGTTTCCAATAGTTTTTTTTTTCAGAGCTGTTTCTGAATAACTGTCTGATAAGAACAGTGTCGCAGAGTAGCAACATAAAAAAAAACTGCGGCTTAGTAATGCAATTGATAGAAGCGTATACTCACCAGCTACTTTAGCAGGAACACCTGTACACCTGTTGATTCTTTAACTGCAAGTATCCAATCATCAAATCATGTGGCAGTAGTGCAGTGCATAATATTATGCAGATACAGGTCAAGAGCTTCAGTTGATGTTCACATCAAACATCAGTATTGGGTAAAAATGTGATCTCAGTGACTTTAACCGAGGCATGGTTTTTGGTGTCAGACAGACTGATTTGAATATTTCAGAAGCACCTGGGATTTTCACACATCACAGTCTGTAAAGTTTACACATGAAGGCTACATTAACTCAACTTTTTATAACCACGGTGAGCAGAAAAGCATCTGAAACCAGACAGGCCTTGAGGCACATGGGCTACAACAGCAGAAGACCATGTCAGGTTCCAAGCTTTTTAACTAAGAACAGGAATCTGAGGCCACAGTGAACACATCAAAACGTATGGTCTCTTATCTTTTTTCACATGTTTACAGCTATGAAACTGATGCGCTGGACCTGCACTGCAAAAACAAGTGGAAACAGATTGAATATCGTCAAATCGATCTAGTACTTCCTATTATATGATTACAATGAACCAATTATAAGATCATTAAGCCATTTGTACTCATTTCAAGCTTGAAATGTTCTTTAGGCAGATCATTTTGCTCTTTTTAAGCATTTATTTCTAGAATGAATCAAAATAATCTGCCAACAGAATAAAAAAATAGGCATACAAGCTTGTAATGAGGAAAAATCTTATATTAATGATCTTATATTTATTGTGATTTTATAATAAGAAATACGAGATACATTGGACTATATTCAAGATATTTTCACTTGCTAAGATGACATTTGTTGCAGTGTGTAAGCTGCATGAGTTTATGCATTGTGTTGCTGCCAGGTGTACAGGTGTTACTATTAAAGTGGCTGTGTTTACTTGTTCATGTCTGATTAGCATCCAAGTGCAGCATTATTAAAAATAAATAAATAAATAAATAAATAACATACTAGAGCTAAATATGTCATCTATGCAAGGGCTGCACAATTAATTGCATTTTAATAATGACCACAATATTGGGCTCCTTCAGGAATCAAAACATAATCAACTGCAATATTGGTGAGCTTAGCATATAGTGAATATAGCTAGCTAAAGTTAGCTAGTTGAATTACATTTATTCTGCTGCTTTAAATCACATGCTCCCCCTTAACTGGTGTTTATTTAAAAAGATATAATGCAATATATAGGTGTAATAAAATGTTTTTGTTCCTGAATTAGATGAATTGTGATAATTGTGATTGAGGTTTTACTGTAGATACAGTGCCTCCCAATAATATTGGTGCCTTTTTGTAAAGAAGGCTGTGAAAAATTTGTCTTTATGGTTGAATCCTTTGATGTTTTGTTTACAAAATTAACAAAAATACTCTGCTCTCATACAATTGCAAACACAACACAGGTTTATAAAAAATCTTTGTTATATATAGGTGTGGAACAATTATTGGCACCCGTTTGTCAATACTTTGTGCTACCTCCCTTTGACAAGATAACAGCTCTTAGTCTTCTCCTAGAATGCCTAATGAGTTGGAGAATACATGGCCAGGGATCTGAGACCATTCCTCCATACAAAATCTCTCCAGATCCTTCAAATTACAAGGTCTACATTGGTGGACTCTCCTCTTCAGTTCATCCTACAGGTTTTCTAGGGGACTGGGATGGCCATGGCAGGACCTTGATTTTGTGGTCAGTAAACCATTTTTGTAGTGATGTATGTTTTGGATTATTGTCTTGCTGGAAGATCCAACCATGACCTATTTTAAGCTTTCTGGCAGAGGCAGTCAGGTTTTCATTTAATATCTGTTGATATTTGATAGAGTCCATGATGCCATGTATCCTAACAAAATGTTCATGTCCTCTGGCATATGTCATATTTAACTGTTGGCATGAGGTACTTTTCCATATGGATACCTCTCTGTGTGCACCAAACCCACCTCCCGATCCCAGTAGTGTCTGGTAAACTGAAAACGCTTGACTTTGTTCTTGGATGAGAGTAGAGGCTTTGTTCTTGAAACCCTTCCAAACAACTTGTGGTGATGTAGGTGACTTCGGATTGTAGTTTTGGAGACTGTCTAACCCAAAGACACAACTAATATCTGCAATTCTCCAGCTGTGATCCTTGGAGATTTTTTGGCCATTCAAACCATCCTCTTCACAGTTCATTGAGACAATACAGACACACGTCCAGTTCCAGGTTGATTCATAACATTTCCAGTTGACTAGAGTTTTTTAATTATTACCCTGATTGTAGAAATGGTCATTTTCAATGTATTTTCAATGCTTGCGCTATTTTCTTATTACCACTTCCCAGTGAAGCTCAACAACATCATCGCAGTTATATTCCTTGTTATTAAATATTGTTATGGATGACTAAATAAATTTGGCCTATGTGTTACCTCATATTTATACCCCTGTGAAACAGGAAGTAATGGTGGAACAATTTCCTGTTTCTACTCACCCAGGTGTACTAAAAATTCAAATATCAATGGGAATATACTTCAAATATATTTTTCTTATATGAATTCATAGGGGTGCCAATAACTGTGGAACACCTATATTTCACAATTATTTTTTTTTATCAACCTCTGTTTTGTTTGCGATTGTTTGATATCCATGAAAGCAGAGTATTCTTAACAAAAGATCAAAAGATTAAACAATAAAGACAAATGTTCACAGCCTTGTTTGCTCATATTTACCAAAGGTGCCAATATTAGTGGAAGACACTGTAAAATAACTCTTAATTTCTTGGTATTACTGTGCTACATGGTAATACAGAGCTACATTTCTTATTAAGCTACAAATCTTAAGAAGAGTCTTTAAAGAAAGTCTGTTGTATAAATTACTTTAAATAAGTGATATCAGCTTCTTCAAGACCCAGACTGTCGTGACAAACTAATTTAAGTGATTAAATCCAGCATTTCCCCCATCAGTCTGACTCTGACAAGTTAATATGGTCATTTGTATTCTGAATGACGTCTCCTCTCTGACAAATGTCTTGTTTTGGCAGTTGATAGGACTGAGGTACCACCAGTGTGAGAATGAGTTACACAAAAAAAAACAACATTTAATCGGATTTTGTTGATACAGCCAACTTTTCATGAATAACAAAGTGTTTAATGTTTTTTAAAACCTTAATCTCTAAAATTTTAATTTATGTATTTTTTAAATAGAGAAATCTGTTGGTAAGGAAACAATTGCTTCCGAGCAATTAAGCGAATATAATCCAGAATCTTCTCTCCTTTCCTTTCGCATCTCTAAGTCTCTAACATTGTTCTTCCTTGCTGAGATCATGATGTCCACCTTTCTTTCAGCACTAGCACTTAAAGAGATAAATAGGCAGCAGAACAAAGCTCAGCTTTGCTGTGAAACGTTAGATGAATCTTAAAAATCTGTTTTTTTTCTTGTGGGGGGGGGGGGGCAAAAATGGACCGAACAGTGAGAGAGAGAGAGTTGAAGGCAAGCACTGGCATTAACTGACATTACGGAAAAATCCACCCGGATAGAGTTGATATTAATCTTTATAATTAACATGTGATCTTTAATGGCGTCCAAGATTTGACTACCTGCTGATCGTGGCTCTATTTATGCTGCACTCGTGGTGCCTTTTGAGTGGTAATTTACAAGATGTAATACATGCAATTCCACGATGTGAGAAGTGGAGAAAAAAAACCCATCAAAAGCGTGTCTTTTGTTTCTCTGTTACAGCGTGGAAAGCTCATGAAATGCTACTTTAACCACAGTTTTACATTTACAGGTCATAGTGGCTATTGGTACGGTTCTACTATAGTGCGTTTCAAACACTCATGCAATATTTCAGACTGAAATTTCAGTACAGAACAACAGCAGGCAATAACGAGTAGTGTTAGCAACAAGTTAGCTGGCTAACGTTAGTGATAAATATAATGTTGGTGATCACCTCCTCAAAACTATCATGGTCAGTATTATGCATTTAACCAAGTAATACTGCCAATACTGCTATAAACTCATTTAAAAATAAGGGGAACGTCACACTGTTCAAAGTGTGAGCGGCCATGTTGATTTGATATCACTCTTTAAACAGGGAAGGAATTGGTAGTTACCCCAAGTTGACGAGCTGAAATTTCAAGTTGACTTCAACTTGAAAGCAGCATTACCCCTTGTTTTATCTAAAGAGGCTGATGCAGCAGCACTTCAGTTCTTTACTCGGTCTAGCTCTCTCATGTCCTCTGCTGCCTGAGAACCAATTTCTTCTTTTTCTTCTTTAAATACAATAAGCAAATCTTATGTGAGCTGTCCCTACGTACTGATTTTCAATAACCACTTTAGAGCATTCACTACTATCCTTACTCCATAAGAAATGCACATTGTGTTGATTTACAATCAGCACTGAAAGAGATAAGTGGCAACACATGCTTTTCTTGAGTCCCTCCTTGCTTGGTTGAATCCAGTCCCTGCCCTGTGTGAGCGGAGTTTGCATGTTCTCCCTGTGTTACAGGGGTTTCCTCCTGGTACTCCAGTTTCCTCTCCCAGTCCATAGACGTGCGGTGCATGCTGTTCAGCATTTCCAAATTGTCCGCAGTGTGTGAATTTGAGTGCGATTGTGACCTGTAATGGGCTGGCACCCTGTCCAGGGTGTCCCCTTTATTATTCCTCAAGTTCCCTGGGATAGGTTCCAGGTTTCCCATGACCTTCCGTTGGACAAGTGGTATAGAAAATGGGCGGCTGTGGATCAGTCGGTAGAGCGGGTTGCCCACTAATCCACTAATCGTGGGGTTGGTGGTTCGAATCCCTGCCCGGGTGATCCCATGCCGAAGTGTCCTTGGGCAAGACACTGAACCCTAAGTTGCCCCCGATGGCAAGCTAGCACCTTGCATGGCATCTCTGCTACCATTGGTGTGTGACTGTGCTCTCATTTGTAAGTCGCTTTGGGTAAAAGCGTCTGCTAAATGAATAAAAATGTAAATGTAAAAATGGAAAATGAATGGATCTGTGTTTGACTCCCTCCCCCTCATATGATAGTAGAAGTATATTGGGTGAGCTGGACTCGGTGATGAAAAGCCAGCTATTTGACCTGGCCTAACAATGACAGTCATTTGTTTAATTTAATTTCTCAAGAGTCCAGAAATTAAAAATTGCCAGCTTTTCTGTGTCAGAGAGAGTGGATTTATTAGCAATCAGAAGTCATGAGTCAATCGTCTTCCAATTGAAGACACATAAGAGACTGAAAACATAGTATATATACTTTACTTATGGAAAGTTAAACAATGAAGCATTTATCAACCTTAAACCAACACAACACTCATAGTATGTACATACAAGATTCCTAGTATATGCTTGTATGGTTGTCATACCATGACTTTATCAAATCGGTCCAAATATATTCTGACTGGTTAAATGATGACTATGTTGATGAAGTGCAGTATCATTATTCACTCGACTGTCAGATCACTACTTGGTGGAGAATATGACTCTAAATGCAATTTAGACAAGGGCCCGGTTTGGTCTGGTCTTGCCATTAACTCTGAACTCTACCTTTGGCTACTGTTCTAAAGCTCAAATTAAATATTGCTCTGCCAATAAAAAGAATAACAGTCTGGTAACTGACTTTGAATGTATTGTGATAAAGTGCCAAAGAGATTGTTTCTTCTCGCTGTGACAGCACCTCTCTAGAGTTCCAAGTGTCTTATCGTTAAGGTATTGAAGGCTGAAGATAGAAGATAGAAAGAAAGAGACACAGAAAGAGAGAGAGAGAGAGAGAGAGAGAGAGAGAGAGAGCACAGTATGCAATAAAAGCATTTATGATTTCAGTTCGTACAGCTCTGTCCCAAATCCCAGAGGATTAAAGGTAGCAAAGCAGCCCTGAAACACAAACACTGAATTCGAAGTGGGTAGTCTGAACTTGGAATTACATAATTTTCAAACTCAGTGTATTTGAGCTACAAAATAAAAAATAAATAAATAAATAAATAAAACAGTGATACCTCCATTAAAGTATATCTTTTGATAGCAACAAGTTAGCCAGCTAGCATTAGTGATGCATTTACTATTATTAAACCAAAGAAATGGTATGGTCAGTGATTAATGTGTCTATGTTAACTGAGCTAAAGTAACTACTTCTATAAATTCATTAAAAGTAATGAAATTATATTTTATTTACTGTATTGATGTTGTGAGTGGGGGCGCACGGTGGCTTCGTGGTTAGCACGTTCGCCTCACACCTCCAGGGCCATGTGTGTGCGGAGTTTGCATGTTCTCCGCGTGCGTCGGGGGTTTCCTCTGGGTACTCCGGTTTCCTCCCCAGTCCAAAGACATGCATGGTAGGCTGATTAGCGTGTCTAAAGTGTCTGTAATGTATGAATGGGTGTGTGAGTGTGTATGTGATTGTGCCCTGCGATGACACACCCTGTCCAGGGTGTGCACGATGCATTCTGGGATAGGCTCCAGGTTCCCCATGACCCTGAAAAGGAGTAAGCTCAGATAGAAGATGGATGGATGGATGGATGTTGTGAGTGGCCATGTTGACATCATATGCAACTCTGTGGTAACAAGTTAAGGCATATGTTCCTTTTTCAAATAACCAACATTTTTAATAGAAAAAAAGGGTTAACCACCAAGCCACCATGTCCCCATGTTATGATCATGTGGCATAACAACAACAATAATAATAATATAGCAGATGGCCTCATGCTCTACAAGCAAGTGGTTATAATAAAGTTGCAACACAAAAGAGTATTATTTTATTGTCCAAAGCTCAGGAGCACGAATCCCAATGATGCCAAAGCTGTGTCTGAGAGTCCAAGAAAATAAAATTGTTTGTGCTTACTTGGGTGGGAGGGATGGCTCTTTCTCCTGTCAATCTGAGTAACTCTAGCCAATAAAGGCTGTGAGTTCAAGTATGTAGAAGAAGGCAGCTCTACAATGCAG
This sequence comes from Noturus placidus, assembly GCA_022414735.1. Classification (NCBI taxonomy): domain Eukaryota; kingdom Metazoa; phylum Chordata; class Actinopteri; order Siluriformes; family Ictaluridae; genus Noturus; species Noturus placidus. Next base: position 73,259 of record JAFFST010046067.1, on the reverse strand, counting down.
CATAAGCAACAGTTCAGAAAAAGAAATGCAGTAGGCTGGCTTGACATGTCTCCAGTTGTGACCCTGACCTATTCGGCACCAAAACCAAAATTTTGCTTGCTTTGCCTGACAGCATCCATACAGCCCAACTTTAACTAACCTACTGTAGCAACAGCATTACTGTGCATTACTGTGCAATATCATTTGACAAGTGGAGCTTTTATAGAACAGTGTTCCAAGGCCATGTCTGGTGAGTTGCTTGCCCTCACAATGCCCTATGATGTCTGTACCAGGAAATGCTACAGCTCACAACCCTCTGGTCATGAGTATAGAACCTTATCTTCTGAGCTACCATCTTATGTGTAAATTAACTGCTGAATTTTAAAACAGCTCAAGTGTGAGGCAACCAGTTTAAGAACCACTTAGGGAGAATTATGAGCCTGTTCTGTAGGTATAGGCTGATATAAAGAAGACGATAAGAGACAGGAAGACCTTCTCTTATCTAAATGTCCTGCAAAAAAAAGATGGAACAATACCAGTAAGAATAATTTAGAATGATGGACCACAAGAATGACCAATGAGATTTCCTGGCAGTTTGGCCTGCTAGTTAACGTAGACGGTCAGGTTAGATGTTACAAGACAAGATGAAATAAAGTAGAGCAACCACATTGATTCAAAGTGTGAACAATGCCTTCCTACACTTTTCTTCCCCAACAGCTAATGAGGCTAATAGTCTACTGAAATGAGTTGCAGCAGACCAGCTAGAAAAAGTCAGATATTTAGGCATATATAGTATATAGTAGAAACAAAGAAGTAATTAATATGCATTTGATTGAATTCTGTAGTAACAGGATGACAACAATATCTGGTCTCCCCAGGTTTGAAGTAGCTAATAAGCTAGTAGCAAGTAGTTTAAGTTCATTTGTTTGTTCATTCATTCATTCATTCATTCATTCATTCATTGATCTTCAGTTAATGGTCAGAGTCACAGTAGATCTGGAGCCTATACCAGGAACACTTAGTGAATACATCTTAGATAACACACCAGTCCATCACAAGGATGAACCATGCACACACACACATTCACTAACTTATTCCATCCATCCATTTTCTGTACTGCGTATCCTACACACGGTTGCGGGGAGCCTGGAGCCTATCCCAGGGTATTCGGGGCACAAGGTGGGGGATACCCTGGATGGCATACCAACCCATCGCAGGGAACAACTGGACACATATTCACACACCACAGACAATTTAGAGATGCTAACCAGCCTGCAAAAGCCTTCAATTTCTTTGGAATGTGGGAGGAAATCGGAGTACCCAGAGGAAACCCCAAAGCATGGGAGAACATGCAAACTGCACACACAGGAAGGAAGTGAAAATCGAACCCCCAACCCTTGAGGTGCTGAAGTGGCAAACGTGATAACCACCAAGCCTCCATGCCCTCATTCCACCTATGGGAAATTTAGAGTTTCCAATCCCTCCACTAGCATGTTTTGGGAGGTGGGAGGAAACTTCAGGAAACCCACAGGGGCATGGAGAGAACATGTGACACAGAGAGAGAACACAAGCTCTGGATTGAACCAAGGACCCTGGAGCTGTGAGGCGAGAGTGATACCTATTGCCTCAACAAGTCACACCAGTACATAAATATGATTTTACAAAATAAATGATTGTAACCAGTATTTTGTAAATGTATTTCAACCAGCACAAAAGGACCCACGTCACACTCCTCTTCTTCTCCATCCACTGGCTTCCATCAAATTCAAGGCCTTGATGTTCACGTACAAGGCCTTGTCTCTAACTGCACCTCCCTACCTCAAGACTCTGTTCCCTCCTGCAACCTGCGATCAATTAACGACCATCTCATCTTCATGCCACAAATATGAGTACTTGTATTTGTCTTGTATTTTTCATTTGGCCAAACACAAACCTGTCCATGATAAAGATTGATGAATGAGCTTTCGACCATGTTGTTTTTGCTTTGGCATGTGGACAGTGATATTTTTTAAAATGCTTTTTATGTGGACGAGATTTTTTTTGGAAAACAACAAGCTCGAAACGACATTTTTCAAAATATCCATATACGTGTGGACGATCCATACACAAAGTGTCCACTGAGCACCCAGAACCTAATTAAAGCTAACGAAACAGTTACTGCTGTAGACTGTTCCCATCTTTAGGAAAATCAAATAAATCCAGGCACGCTTCCAAACAGACCACAGGAGAGCTGGCTACTTTAATATCAGGATAGTTTCGGAGTCAGATTTGAAGACGTGATTTGGCAGACTCATCTATCTCATCAAGCTAGCCTGAAAAATTGTTGAATGTTTTGGTTAAAGAACACTGTATTCCACAGCATGTGTCTTCCTGGATGTTTTCATGTTGGGTAGGCCAGAAAAGATTTGTGTGCTATTAGCAAGGCACAGATTCTAACTTTCATTAAAAAGCCAGTCATGACATGGCACTCCCACGATGCAGCTGTAATGCTCATGTGACACATCCAGGGTAATTTCCCTCTAGTATAATCCTAACCCCCAAACACAAACTGCCATACAGCTCTTCTGATTTACTTTGCGTTGCATCAATGTATTCTTGTTGTCTGGGATTTGTGGGCTGTGTTCCTTTTATGTGTTCCTTTTTAGCTAGGACAAAGAAAAGAGAAAGATCCAGAAAGAAAGAAAGAAAAAGCAGAAAGGGAGGATTTGTGGAAGGGGTGTGAGAGATAAAGACCCCTGGAGTGAAGCGCAAATACACAAACAAATGGATCTGGATTTGAGGCGCTACTTGTAGATCTCTGAATTCCATCTGGACGTAGTGTGTATATGTGTGTGCGTGTGTGTGTGTGTGTGTGTGTGTGTGTGTGTGTGTGTGTGTGTGTGTGTGTGGATGTAAGACGTCTGTCCAGAAGTGGCTTAAGCTTGTCCGCTCTCTTCAGACTCCATCACTGATAGATGGGCCGTGATGAAAGAACTGGTCAGCTACAGCTCACACTCACTTACAACCCCCCCCCACACACACACACACACACGCACACACATATACACACACTACGTCCAGATGGAATTCAGAGATCTACAAGTAGCGCCTCAAATCCAGATCCATTTGTTTGTATCCACATACTTGTTTTAGTATCCCTTTGAGAACTTTCCACTGACGTAATTATTAATGCAACTAATTACAGCTTACACCTAAATCTAATTTAATTCTTTAACCTCAGAAACCCAAAGAAACCTTTTTGGCTATTGTACGTTTTAAGATAAAAGCTGCACCATTTGTAATTTAAAAATAAAAGGTGCAGTTTTATTCACAGGGACCAATTGAATGTCCCCAAGATGAAAACGGTCAGATCCTTTTGTCCCCACTAGGATATGAAACATGTTCTGCCTTTCACACAGTCTGATATCAGTTGAGTTAGAGTTGGGTTTATGACCATTTGCCTCACACACTCATTAAGGTTTGTCTGCATTGTGAACTGGAGAACGCAAAACGTGTGTTATTCCACCTCACATTCAAACCAACTGATCTAAACAGGAAACAGCAGAACATTGCACTTCTTGTTGTTATGGTGGCAAAGACAGCCAACAGAACCTGACTATTAACACTCAATCATGTACTTTCCTTCTTACTTTCTCTCTCACTCATGCACTTTTACCCCTCTCCCTCTTCTTATCTCTCCTCTTTTTATGTTTTTCACTTTCTTACAGCAGAAATCTGCTCACACACACACACACACACACTCTCTCACTCTCTCTTCCCCAAGCACACATACGGCAGCAGACCATTATCCTGACCCTTCTGTGATTGGCCCATTAATCACCAGAGGCAATTATGAAAACAGCGAAGGTGTCACGCAGTAAGACAGCTTAGATGATAAGAGGAAGGAGAAACATAAATCTCCTTCAGCAGCAAAAGCAGAACTGTTGACTCTTTTCTTTACTGGTGTAAAAAGGTGGTGATTAAAACACTGAAAAAAACCTTTTATGCTTCAGGTATGTGGAAGGCTATCATCAATTAGAAATAATAATAAATATGATTGTGCCCTGCGATGGACTGGCACTCTGTCCAGGGTGTACCCCGCCTTGTGCCCGATGCCTCCTGGGATAGGCTCCAGGTTCCCCGTGACCCTGAAAAGGAGTAAGCAGTTGGAGATGGATGGATGGATGGATGGATAAATAAATCCAGTTAAATAAATCTATCCATCCATCTTCTGTACAGCGTATCCTACACAGGGTTGCAGGGAGCCTGGAGAACATCTCAGGGAATTCGAGGCAAGAGGTGGGGGCCAACACATTGCAGGGAAGAATCACACACACATTACAGACCATTTGGGGGAGAAAACCGGAGTACCCGGAGGAAACCTCTGAGGCATGGGGAGAACTTGCAAACTCCATGCACACGGGGCAGAGGTGGGACTCAAACCCCCAAAACTGGAGGTGTGAGGCAAACTTGCTAACAACTAAGCCACCATGCTCCATAATTAATGGTAAAATTAATTAATGAAATCCATTTATATATATATATATATATATATATATATATATATATATATATATATATATATATATATATATACAGTGCATCCAGAAAGTATTCAAAGCGCTTCACTTTCCCCACATATTGTTATGTTACAGCCATATTCCAAAACGGATTAAATTCATTATTTTCTTCAAAATTCTACAAACAATACCCCATAATGACAACGTGAAAGAAGTTTGTTTTAAATCTTTGCAAAATTCTTAAAAATAAAAAACAAAAAAGCACATGTACATAAGTATTCACAGCCTTTGCCATGACACTCAAAATTGAGTTCAGGTGCATCCTGTTTCCACTGATCATCCTTGAGATGTTTCTACAACTTGATTGGAGTCCACCTGTGGTAAATTCAGTTTATTGGACATGATTTGGAACACACCTGTCTATGTAAGGTACCAAAGTTAACATTGCATGTCAGAGCACAATCCAAGCCATGAAGTCCAGACCTCCGAAACGGGATTGTATCTAGGCCCAGATCTGGCGAAGGGGACAGAAACATTTCTGCAGCATTGAAGAACACAATGAGCACAGTGGCATCCATCATCCATAAATGGAAGAAGGTTGGAACCAGCAGGACTCTTCCTAGAGCTGGCCACCCGGCCAAACTGAGCGATCAGGGGAGAAGGGCCTTTGTCAGGGAGGTGACCAAAAACCCAATGGTCAATCTGAGAGAGTGCCAGTGTGTCTCTGTGGAGAGAGGAGAACCTTCCAGAAGAACAATCATCTCTGCAGAACTCCATCAATCAGGCCTGTATGGTTGAGTGGCCAGAAAGAAGCCACTCCACAGTAAAAGGCACATGAGAGCCCGCCTGGAGTTTGCCAAAAGGCACCCGAAGGACTCTCAGACCAAAGATTGAACTCTTTGTCCTGAATGGCAAGCATCATGTCTAGAGAAAACCAGGTACCACTCATCACCAGGCCAATACCATCCCTACAGTGAAGCATGGTGGTGGAAGCATCATGCTGTGGGGAGGTTTTTCAGCAGCAGGAACTGGGAGACTAGTCAGGATCAAGGGAAAGATGAATGGAGCACTGTACAGAGACATCCTTGATGAAAACCTGCTCCAGAGCACTCTGGACCTCAGACTGGGGTGAAGGTTCAT
>JAFFST010046067.1:51905-67438 GCA_022414735.1 Noturus placidus | reverse complement strand
AATGGGAGAAACTGCACAAAAATAGATGTGCCAAACTTGTAGCATCATACTCATAAGAATTGAGGCTGTACTTGGTGCCAAAGGTGCTTCAACAAAGTATTGAGCAAAGGCTGTGAATACTTATGTACATGTGCTTTTCTTTGTTTTTTATTTGTAATAAGATTTGCAAACATTTCAAAAAACTTCTGTCATGTTGTCATTATGGGGTATTGTTTGTAGAATTTTGAGGAAAATAATGAATTTAATCCATTTTGGAATACGGCGGTAACATAAAATGTGGAAAAAGTGAAGCGCTGTGAATACTTTCCGGATGTACTGATATATATATCAAGGTGCATGTATAGGTTACTATATAAATGACATCAATATCAACAATCCTGTGCACTAAGTAATCAATATTCAAAATATCTGGAGATTCTTCTTCAATGTCAACTACTTCTTTGTACTGTGGGATGTTTGTATGATTCCTTTGTCATGTTGATTGTATTTTGCACTCATGTTAATCACGAAGATTTTGCAGTAACAGAACAAAAAGGAACAGAATAGCAAGTATGCACAAAATGTCAAGAAATGTACTGAAAAATTATAATTAAGAGAAAGTACAGACAATGTGTCAAAATCTTAAAAGTGGATGTATCCTGCTAAAAATGTACTCAAGTGAAAGTAAAAAAAAATATTAAAAAGTATTAAAAAGTAAGCATTTGTTGTCTTGGACCTCTCCACAACCCCCCTCTATATCAGTCTGGCTTAAAGATCTAATGTTCTTTTTGAAGCTGGAAAAAATCAAGTATAACATCAGAGGTAGCGGAGACTCATTTTTGGGAAAATGGCAACAGTTTATTACCTACTTCAAGGATGTACCCACCCTGGAGCTAGATTAAGGAGAGGTGGTCATTATTATCCATTTAAACCCCCCCTCTCCTTTCTTTTTTTTTTTTTTTAAATACTCTATGAATTTATGAAAATAATACGAAGCATGTGTGGTTGAATCACATGTGCATGAATCATGGGTGGATGGATTTTGTGTGGACAATCCTGGGCGGGGTGGGAGGGGCTGTTGTTGGGTAAAAAGGAGAAAAGAGAAAATTTATTGATTCTGTATTGATATATTTTGTTGTACTTTGAAAAGTGTATAAGGATCAATAAAAAATTATAAATCACAAAAAAGTAAGCATTTGTTAAGTGATGAAATTAAGTTAATCATGTTTCTATTTTAAAATGAACTTTATTACTTATTTACAACTGTTAAAAGATGATTTTCAGCATGTCTGCCTCACACCTCCAGGGTCCAGGGCTCGAGTCCCGCCAGGGCCATGTGTGTGTGGAGTTTGCATGTTCTCCCCGTGTGTCGGGGGTTTCCTCCGGGTTCTCCGGTTTCCTCCCCCAGTCCAAAGACATGCATGGTAGGCTGATTGACATGTCTAAAGTGTCCGTAGTGTATGAATGGGTGTGGGAGTGTGTATGTGATTGTGCCCTGTTAAGGACTGGCACCCTGTCAGGGGGTTGTACCCCGCCTTGTGCCCGATGCCTCCTGGCATAGTCTCCCTGTGACCCTGATAAAGGAGTAAGCGGTAGAGGATGGATAGATGGATAGATGGATAGATGGATGGATGGATAGATGGATGGATGGATGGATGGATGGATGGAAAAGATGATTTTCATGTTAAAGCAATTGTCACCTGATAAATTGAGCCAGAGATGTTTACCTGTCTCCTCTGTTTCAGACATTCCTGCTGCTGACTAAGCATTTGGTTCCTGAAGTGTTGACTTTTGCATTATTCTGATTAGGTCGTGAAACTGAATTATTTTACATTTGCACATACTGGCTTTTAATTGGCTTACACCCTTCCTGATTTAAATGCATTGTGAATATGAATATTTTATTAGTAAAAATTATGTCAGTATGTCAGCTTTGATTTTTATACAGAAGCAAGTTTTCCTTAATCCCTTTCTCAGTGTGAGGATAATGTTAGCTCTTTACGTGAACAGGGCTCTGGACTCAAGTTTGTCCAGAGAATAATGGTTTCCTGCTTCATTCTTTTGGTCAACTCTTCATTAAATTGCTAATGGCGTCACCAAGGCTACTGTTGCCATGAGCACCTAGGTTTATGACCTTTTTCCAAAAGACAAAGCTGTATATATGTGAAGAAAATCCCCAAATATGCTGACGCAAGCATGTCCTGTTCCATGCGGAAACTTTGAAAAGACAAGAAGTGGTACCTTATTGAAGCTGAATGATTTGTTACTAGCCCTGAGGGCCAAGTTTAAAGAGTTCAGCTGTGACAGTATGCCTAGTGGAGGAGAAATAAGTGCCAATGGCAGTGTCTGCTCAAGAGGAGACGGTTGCTCGGTTCCCCACGGTGTAAAAAGAGAGGCAGACCAATAAATAAGGAAACGTATGCAGGAAAGTAGAGTAAAGCATGATTGAGGATTGGGGGGGGGGGGGGGGGGGTCAAATCAGCCATTGTACCTGAAGCTAATGTTATTTCAAAATATATTTGGCCTCATGTAGATTATATTCATTCATGCACAAACTAATCAAAAGTTGTTGTTTTTTTTTTGTTTGTTTGTTTGATTTACACACTAATACAAGAACAGTCTTAAAGCATTATTTGTTTCTGTATGATCTTTTGACAATCTGTATTGTAGCATTTGTAACATTTGATTACATCAGCATTTGATTTCCCCGAATAAGAAATAGTGAGAGGAAATGTAATTTTACTGTGCTTTGTTTATTCATATGGACATAATTTTTAGACATCATATTAATATTAATATGAATATTTTAGACATCATATTCACAGTGGTGTGAAAAAGTGTTTATATTTATTACAAATATTATTTATAGATTCACCAGATAGTAACATGTGGAAATACAAAGATCCTCACACAGAATATGAAGGGCATTTATATGATGATTTCTATCAATATTTTTAGACTGGTAATAATCCAGATGAAATAAAATCTCAGACTTTATGACTCTAAACTATTGTATAGCTGCATTGCATTCTGGAACTAGAATCCAGAATTTGCTGTTCACTACGTCTATGTTGGATTTATCATTAATACAACATGCAATGCTGCTGGAAAATGGTGAGTGAAGATCTCACGCTTTTACTTTTAGGAGCTAACAGGAAAACCTGATCGTTAACCTTTTAATTTGAGATTGGTGAATCTTTCTTTCCTATTAAACGCCATTGTAACAGCGCAAACCATTGTAGCGTCTTAATCAGCTTTCTAGCTCCCTAGGTCGGAGGTCTTCAACAGGGGGTCCGCGACCCCTAGGGGGTCCGCTGAGGTACTGCATGGGGGTCGCGAAAGTTTTGGTACCAGTTTGATATAACACAAGTTCATACAATAATATATAATTAGGGGGTCCCCGCTCCATCTCGCCATCAGTTTGGGGGTCCTTGGCCTGGAAAACGTTGAAGACCACTGCCCTAGGTCATGAATCATTTACACAAGTTTTGGCATTGGTAACGACCCTAGCTCATTACACACTGGGAAACTGAAGACTCATTTTCTAGGTGACCTGACTACATACTCGTGTTGTACTGTAAAACGTGACGTAATCACTGGCATATATCAACAACAGGCAGGACCGATATCTTTCTGACATTATATGTCATATACATTTGTTAGCTTAATCACACATGTTTCTGTCATGGTATGTCAAGCAGGATTGTAGGCTAGCTAGTGGATCACTTAAAAGTCGTTAGACTCAAACACACCATACACAGAATGTCAAATAAAGTTAAAAATCGCTCACGTACATAATCATTTGAGAACTACAATAACAAGCTACTTACATATGTTGACTAAGTTGGCTGATCGTTTTTTGTCTGTCATTTTTTTCAAGCTGGGAGGCTTCAGAAAATATGATGTCATTTTCAGTAAGGGAACATAAGTGAGCATGAGTGCTCCCTGGTTTTTGTGTTGCATTGTGTTTTTTTGGAGTGGGAATGTTCAACTCCCTAAAAACACAATGCACCACAAAAACCAGGGAGCACTCATGCTCACTTATGTTCCCTTAGTGTACTGGAAGGATTTTAAGACAGCCCATAAAGTGGTCAAATCCCAGATCAGTGCACTGATTATGGAGCTGATTGAGACACAATTAGTCATCCTCTGACAGCAATAAGGCAGACCACCACAATAAAAATACAGCATCAACCACCAAATTAACACCAGATTCACTTGTCATATCACAAATATTTCAATATAAACATATATAATGTTTTGAGTTTCAGGGTGAAGTTTTCCTTTCATGGTTCTATGACAATGTTTGCTTGTCAGAACGTGTTCCCTTTTAGAAAAGGAACACTTAGTTAGCTTCCTTGTCAAAAACAAGGAGGTTAAGAATACTAAATAATCCTAAAAATTCCTATTCAAAGACTCCTTTAAGAGTTTAGACCAGTCATATTCAAATGGAGGACAGCGGTCTGTGTGCAGAACCAACAAAGGACCAATATGGACCGAACAGCATTAAACTATATTGAAGTCAATAAAATAATTTCTGACAGCTTTCAAGCATGATCAACTAAGTGTAGCACTCTGCTCTCACTTGCTATCAGTGAAGAAACCGTGTTTGATTGTGTGACTTTATGCAAATTGTTCTCACAAAGAGTTCCGCATCTCATCCAATCGCAAATATTGTATCTCACAAAAGTGAGTACACCCCTCACATTTTTGTAAATATTTGATGATAACTTTTCATGTGACAACACTGAAGAAATGACACTTTGCTACAATGTAAAGTAGTGAGTGTACAGCTTGTGTAACAGTGTAAATTTGCTGTCCCTTCAAAAATAACTCAACACACAGACATTAATGTCTAAACCACTGGCAACAAAAGTGAGTACACCCCTAATTGGGCTCAAAGTGTCAATATTTTGTGTCATTATTTTCCAGCACTGCCTTAACCCTCTTGGGCATGGAGTTCACCAGAGCTTCACAGGTTGCCACTGGAGTCCTCTTCCACTCCTCCATGATGACATCACAGAGTTGGTGGATGTTAGAGACCTTGTGCTCCTCCACCTTCCGTTTGAGGATGCCCCACAGATGCTCAACAGGGTTTAGGTCTGGAGACATGCTTGGCCAGTCTATCATCTTCACCCTCAGCTTCTTTAGCAAGGCAGTCATCATCTTGGAGGTGTGTTTGGGGTCGTTATCATGCTGGAATACTGAATACTGATCATGCTCTGCTTCAGTATTTCACAGTACGGTTGTGATTTCACAACTTGACGAGGTCATTCAGAATGCAACATGCGTTCCTCTAGCTGTGGATGAATCAACAGATACCACTGATAATACCCAGCTTCTGGTATTTGTGAGATTCTGTGATGAAACAAAGAAGGAATTTTGTCAAGACCTACTACTGAAGCACAAACACGAGGAGAGGACATTCACGAGGCCATCAAAGGGATGCTGACAAAGAGAGGGATAGATCAAGTTGGTGGTCTCAACACCACAGATGGTGCTTTATTCGTGATGGAAAGAGGGAGGGGACTGGTTGCACATTTGAAAGTGGACCACATTGACCTGATATCTTACCATGACATCAAATTCAAGTCTGTTCCTTGTGTCAGTCTGTGACCAAAGTATGCTGACGTCATGACATCAGTGATGAACCTGAAAAACCTTTTGAGAGCATCTTCATCTTCAGTATTTTTCTCATGTGTAAGTCGCTTTGGATAAAAGTGTCTGCTAAATGAATAAATGTAAAAGTAAATGTAATGTCAGCTAAGACGCTTTCTGACAGAGGTTAATGCCAGCTATGATGATTATGATGACTCAGCAAAGGCAAGGTTTTACAGCACTTTTAGGCCTTTTGGAGGAGATCAAAGGTTTCCTATCAGAGCAAAAGAGTAATAAGACAACTCAGTTTACAGAATTTTTGGAAGATGTGGAGAAGATACAAACAGCTGCATTTTTTGTTGTTGCAGATATTACATCGCATCTTAATAAGCTCAACGTTAAGCTTCAGGGACAATAACAGCACTCCGGGCTTTCCAGAGGAAATAGGCTGATCTCCAAGGTAAACCTATCCACTTCCCCAGATTTGTGGAGCAAACCCAGGGAGTGAAAGATATCACCTACTACGCTAATTTCATACAGAAACTGATAGACCACTTCAAGGCTCACTTTTTTGATGATTTTGTTTTTGGAGAACAACTTCTGCTGATCATACAGAAACCATTGTTGTCACTGAGTTTTCAGAGGAAGCTAATGGGCAACTGTTGCATCACTACAAATGGAGTTGATTGAACTGACAGGGCCATGTGTGTGCGGAGTTTGCATGTTCTCCCTGTGTGTCGGGGGTTTCCTCCGGGTACTCCGGTTTCCTCCCCCAGTCCAAAGACATGCATGGTAGGCTGATTGGCGTGTCTAAAGTGTCCGGAGTGTATGAATGTGTGTGTGAGTGTGTATGTGATTGTGCCTTGCAATGGACTGGCACCCTGTCCAGGGTGTACCCCGCCTTGTGCCCGATGCTCCCTGGAATAGGCTCCAGGTTCCCCCGTGACCCTGAAAAGGAGTAAGCGGTTGAAGATGGATGGTTGAACTGCAGGAAAATGTGGGCGGCTGTGGCTCAGTTGGTAGAGCGGGTTGTCCACTAATCCACTAATCGTAGGGTTGGATGTTCGATTCCTGGCCCACATGACTCCACATGCCGAAGTGTCCTTGGGCAAGACACTGAACCCCGATGGCAAGTTAGCGCCTTGCATGGCAGCTCTGCTACCATTGGTGTGTGAGTGTGTGTGTGAATGGGTGAATGAGGCACAGTGTAAAGTGCTTTGGATAAAAGCGCTATATAAGTGCGCCATTTACCATTTACCAAAATGTGGCTTTGAAAGGACAGGTTAGTAATTGGGACCCTGCCACTTTCTGGAGAATGATGGTTCTAAACAAAATGGTACTACACATCCTGACAATGTTTGGTTCCACATACTGCTGTGAGTCAGCGTTCTCCACAATGAACATTATTAAAGCCACATACCGCACCAGGCTGAGCAGTGAACAGCTGCAGCACTGTCTTAGAATTGCACTCACACTATTTTGTCCAAAGTTAAAAATTTGGCAGGAGAAAAAAAAGTCAAATTTTTCTTATTAGTCATTGGTGCAAGGTACAGAGTAACTGATGCGTGGTACAGGACAAGGACTGGTGCGTGCACAGAACCAAGTCTTTGCAGTCAGATTTTCTCCTCTATGGGACTTTCCTTTGTTCTCCATATTATTATTATTATTATTATTATTATTATTATTATTATTATTATTTATTCAATTAAGAGGCTGCCTCGCAGTGACATTTTATTTTGCATACACATTACTATGTAACCACTTTTGCTCAGATATCTTGTCACAAATGTGCCGTTTCATTTATTTTTGTAAAACGTGAAACCATTTGTTAAATACTTATTGTTTGGCTAATTTCTTACATTTCTTACTGAGGCAACAAGACAAATAGTAATAGCCTACTGACTACACCTACAGCCTGTACAAAGCACATTTTCACAGTCAAAATAAATAAGTTGTTTGTAGTTCATTAAAATGTATCTGAATGGTCTCATTGAATATATTTAATAATAGCCCTGAAAACATCTGATCCCAAATCTTAGTATGGACAAGTATGTTTGTTACTGCACTGTACGAGAGCATCAATGATTGACAATGTCTATACGGAACTTTCCCACTTAGGAAATTTGTGCTACTGGACCTTGTCAAATTGTATTTGAATACATCTGGTGTAAACAGCACAGCAGTGAGTCACTCCAGAATAAGCATTACCAAAAATTGCACTTGAATCGAGTCAGACTGATGGTTGCAAAAAGGCCATCTGTCCAATGTCTGTCTTCTTTTCCTTTCATCAGTATGAATGAATGGATCTAAAGTGATAAACGAATTCTGTATTGGCTAAGTGGAGTAGCCATATGGAATTCTAACGCTCTGAAGGCGCAGAGTATAATAAGATGAAGTTGAGCTATGTCCTGAGAGGATAAGATTCTGGTAAAGTATAAAATATGAATACAAATTGAAACAGTGGCAATTTCAAGCACTGCTGCGTGTAGAGTGGTTTCAGCAAGCAGCCAGGATTTACTGGGCCATTTTGTATTTTGCTCACGATCCCTCTGTTGACTGATCACTTGCCATTTAGGAAGAAGCACACAGGACTCCGTATTCAGAAAGAGATTCTGATGTTAAATGGATAGTGTTTATGTACTTAGCATCTGTCCTAGAATTAGGTCTGTATCTTAACAAATACACACACTCTTACACATAGACGCAGCCTAATAATACATGTTGACATGTTTGCAAAATGTTTTACGTCAATGGTCTATTACATCAATGGTCTATTAGGGTGTCCATTAGGGTCCATTTCAGTGATCTGAGTAGTCTCAGATCCATGACTCAGCATTTTTGTGCATATGTGAACATGGCAAATGAACTCAGACCTCTTTAAAGTGACCCAAAAGTAAGCTGTATTAAGACCAGCTTCAGAGGTGATATGAGTACATTTGGTTTGTGGTTCATTTTGTGGTCCACTTGATTTGTGCTTTGTGAAAACAAAGTGGTCTTCACATTTTGCTTTATAGCAGTAAGCGGTAGAGGATGAATGGATGGATGGATGGATAAAGAACTTGAGAGTTGTTGTACACACATAGCTCCAGTTATCTGTCACCTAACAGAAAAACAACTCAAATGGCATTCCATGGGGTCATGGGGTCCCACAACAAGGTCAGCAATGTTAGGTAACAAAGATAAGCTAATAGAGCCACTGTGGCACTGTATGCTATAAAACTTAAGGTGTTAGGCAGCAGTAATAATAGTATTGAGCCATGGAGAGGAAAAAAAGTTATTGTATAATACTATTAGTATATGGGGCGCACGGTGGTTTAGTGGTTAGCACACCTAGTGGTTTGCCTCACACCTCCAGGGTCCTGGGTTCGAGTCCTGCCAGGGCCATGTGTGTGTGGAGTTTGCATGTTCTCCCCGTGTGTCGAGGGTTTCCTCCGGGTACTCAGGTTTCCTCCTCCAGTCCAAAGACATGCATGGTAGGCTGATTGGCGTGTCCAAAGTGTCCGTAGTGTATGAATGGGTGCGTGAGTGTGTATACCCAGCCGTGTGACTGGCAGCTGCTACACGCCGGTCCCAAGCCCGGATAAATGGGGAGGGGAGGGGAAAGCAATGGCAAACTACCCCACTACTTCTGCCGAAATGCTTTGTGGATCACATCGATGAAATACGTGGAGAGTGTTGAACCATAAAGGGACTGAACGTCAGTCTCGACTAATCGGTGAGAGAGATTAGTATATAGTATGTATTGTATGCATGTGTTTTGGCTATCCCAACCACTCACATCAGCCAGTACAACAGTCAGTAACTCTATAGTGTAAAGAATGAGTTGATTTTAATGGATCAGCATCAAAAATGCTTCTGTTATTTCACTTCAAATCTGTTTCGCCTGCTCTGTTTTTTAACCAAATCCTAACATTTCAGCCAAATGAATGCATCATGTAAAGCAATCATTTGAATGACACTATTCACTGTTTACATATATTCATTATTTTCTTTCTACAGAATATTGTGCTGTTTGGGTTTTTATAGGCCATTGACAATCCATCATTTGAACTGGTCCTGATGCATTACTGATGCTTTCGGGTAACAATGCATGACTACCAGTGATCTTGGCCTTCAACTTAGGTCACCACTCTGATTACTTTACTTCATCTTGACTAAGACATGCATATGTACAGTTGCTTGCAAAAGTATTCACTCCCTTGAGGATTTCCACATTTTTTATTGTTACATCCTGGAACTGATGATATGAACTGTCATAAATCTATACAAAATAACCCATTATTTTGAATGGGGGGTGGGGGAAGGGTATGGTGGATCGATACAGTTTGCATCATACATACAGCTTGCTCAGGAAATGTACAATTACTATCAATTTCAACATTGGCATATTGACACAATAATAACGCATGCCATTTTGCTTACATGAAAAAAATATTTCCACTACAGAACACTAACTCAGCTTCACTGTGTTTTCTTCTCTTCATTTACTTCTTTCCTCAAATCTTGAAGAGCTGTAGCCTGCTGAATGCTTTCCTTTTATTGGCACAAGCGTGGACCTCGAAATTTGAAGGATCTGGAGAGGTTCTGTAGGGACGAATGGTCTCAGATCCCTTGCCATGTATTCTCCAACCTCATCTGACTTCATATAAATCCATATCGAACTTTTTCACACTATCTGTTTTTACCCAGATGTGGATGGGTTCCCTTCTGAGTCTGGTTCCTCTCAAGATTTCTTCCTCATAATATCTTAGGGAGGTTTTCCTTGCCACCATTGTCACTCCGTGGCTTGCTCAGTTGGGATAAATTCACACTTTTAAAATCTGTATCCTGTGTTTATATATTTCTGTAAAGCTGCTTTGAGACAATGTCTATTGTAAAAAGTGCTATACAAATAAAATTGAATTGAATTGGAGAAGACTCAGAGCTGTTATCTTGGCAAAGGGAGGTAGCACAAAGTATTGACTTAAAGGGTGCCAATATTTGTTGCAGAAATATATTTAACAAAGATATTTGTTGTGATAAACCTGTGGTGTTTGCAATTGTTTGATATTCCTGAGAGCAGAGTATTTTTGCGAATTCTTTTGATCAAAAGGTTAAACAATAAAGACAAATTTTCACAGCCTTCTTTGCTCATATGTCCCAAGGGTGCCAATATTAGGAGGGCACTGTATGTGAATATAAAGTGTGGCATCTCTTACGCTTATGACATGCAAATAAGGCAACAGTGGACTGGAACTTTTGTTCCACACAGCTAAAGCAGGTTTCTGAACTGCATTCAGATCACCTCTTTGTTTTAATGCTATACAACCGTTTCGTGAACAAGACACAGATTCAATTGCATGCCATTCTGTGTACTAAATCTTTAGTCGTCTTTAATCATTCCAGTAAGAGCCAGTGCCTACATTCACAGACTACAACAGGTTTCACGACCATAGGTTTCAAGGTTGCGCAGCATCTTTTCAAATTTACTGACTGTTTATGGCTTGAGGCATGCCACACTGACTCTGTACCCTTTACAGTGTTGACCCTGAATTACTGTCATGACAAGAGAACTGTGCTCCTTTAGTGCTTTTTTTTATTAGTATTCAGGGAGCATTCTGGGTAATATTTCACAACTCCTGTGTTTCCCTGCCAAAAAAACCCCCCTACATTCATTTCCAGAACTCTGCTAGGAGCTGCTGCTGTTTGAGACAAAGTAATCCTTGGGTACTGTTGGAGTATAAATACACCTTTCAATGTGTTATTTAAATTGGAACAATATTAAGTGGGGGTTTTTTTTTTATTATTATTATTTCAACAGTAAATCTAATGTACTTGGCTAAATTTTGTGTGGAACATCAAAAATAATTTAATATAAACTGATTTAATGTTTATAAATCTGAACTCATAAGGTGTTATTACTGATGTCTTACATCCATCTACATTTATATTACATTTATTCATTTAGCAGACGCTTTTATCCAAAGCGACTTACAAATGAGAGCACACTCACACACCGATGGTAGCAGAGCTGCCATGCAAGGTGCTAGCTCGCCATCGGGGGCAACTTAGAGTTCAGTGTCTTGCCCAAGGACACTTCGGCATGGGATCACCCGGGCCGGGATTTGAACCACCAACCCCACGATTAGTGGATTAGTGGACAACCCGCTCTACCGACTGAGCCACTGCCGCCCCATCTCTATAAAGCCGGAGTTATGTCATGACACAGGATCCCCGATCATATTGCTATAAAATTTGAATATTTGGCCTGGGTCAAAGTAAAAGCACACTGATCTGCACTTGATCATAATTAGTCATTATTGCTCTTATTTTAAAATAATCTGGGAAAATATACTAAACGACCAGCGTATTTTTAGTATTGCTGGCAATTTGGATACTATACACTGTGAGATAGATGTGCATGTCATGTTAACTGTTTTCTGTTTCGTCTCTATTGGTCTTTCAGATAAATGAGCAGGATGGTAGCACTGGTCCAGCTCGATGTGGACAGACCAAAGCAGAAGCGATGGAGGAAACAACGCCAGACCCCGAGTTTGTGGATGTGGACCAGGGTTTGACTCTGGCATGCGTTGCTTTCCTCTGCCTGCTGCTGGTGGCCATGATCATCCGCTGTGCCAAAGTCATCATGGACCCATACAGCGCTATCCCCACGTCCACCTGGGAGGAGCAGCATCTAGACGACTAGCATGACTTTGACTTGCAGGTCTGCACACATAGACATTCAAATTCTGGATGCAATTCCTCAACCTCATGCATATCCAGGTGACTTTTTTTTTTTTGTGACGTTTGTTTTTAAACACATACATTATAGGTTATAATACAAGCTTGGTAATCTAATGTAAAGCACAAAGACTTACAGAGACTTACAAAAACACAACAGCACTAGCTTACTTTGCGTCGAGGCTTAGCTTACTGAAAGTAAATGCAAAAAAAAAGCAGACTTGAGCAATAAATAAATAAATAAATTTATTAAGAATGAAGAACTCAAAGCATTTTTGTCATAAATGAAATGACAAGATCTAATCAACATCGCTCTTGGGCACCTGAATGGTGAAATTATTCTATTACCCTATTTGTTTGTTGTTAAGCATGTTGGTTTGTTTGGAGATTGTGAGTTGTAATCCAAAGCATAATTGGCTGTTCTGTCTGAGTGGGATGTGTAGAGCAACAATAGCAAATTATAGCAAAAAAATTTGATCACATGGTCAAACAGGTCTGTATGAGAGGGTGGGATAGGTCATATTTTGTGCCGGAGCAGGGAGAGTTGGACAAACTTTCCACAGGAGTGGCTAGGATTGAAGGCAGGGTTAGAAGGCAGTAGTTTTAGGGCGGCTGTGGCTCAGTGGGTAGAGCGGGTTGTCCACTAATCCACCAACCGTGGGGTTGGCGGTTCGAATCCCGGCCCGGGTGATCCCATGCCGAAGTGTCCTTGGGCAAGACACTGAACCCTAAGTTGCCCCCAATGGCAAGCTAGCACCTTGCATGGCAGCTCTGCTACCATTGGTGTGTGAATGTGCTCTTATTAGTAAGTCGCTTGTAAATGTAAAAAAATGATATTTCTGTAAAGCTGCTTTGAGCAATGTACCATTGTAAAAAAGCGCTATACAAATTGATAAATTATTATTATTAATTATTAGTCAAGATGAGGGTTGGCCAATCTGCAGGAGAAGGCAGGGTTAGTCAAGATGAGGGTTGGCCAATCTTATCCGGAAATGGCCGGTGTGGGTGCAGGTTTTCATTCCTACCAAGCAGGAGCCACACCTGATTCCACCTGTTTAATCAGTTGATCTTGGCTTTCAACTGACTCAGGTGTGGCTTCTGCTTGGTTGGAATGAAAACCTGAAACCATACCGGCCCTTTCCGGATAAGATTGGACAGCCCTAGTCTAAAGAAATGGGCAGGAGCCGTCAAACATTCTTTGTGAGTTGGCAGGATTAGTAAAAAGTTCTGTAAGAGAGGATGGGATTGGTTGAGAGTGTCTCCCGAAGTGCCGAATGAGTGCATACGAGAGTGGGATTAAAAACCATCCTGCAATTACCTGTACCTCTAACTCGGGTGTTTAAAAAGACACAGACACAGATTTTATCTGTCTTTGAGGAAGCATGTTTTAGAATGCCTCGAAATGTGTCCTCTCTTGTCTTTCAGACAAACCCTTGTCCAGGATGTAAGGTCAAGTTACATGGACTTACTCCAATACTGAAGCACACCAACTAGAGTCTCTACAAGCTTTGAAACTACCTACAGCACTGGGACCAGGCAGAACAACCCAACACTGCACAGAAATGTTCCCAGAACAACATATCAAATACACTAAGATAATAATCATTGAATGAATTTGAGAATGGTGAGTTATATTTTTGGGGGAACCTTTTAGGTTTTGTACATTTTTCTAATAATCATGATGGATGGGGTGTGCGAATGTAATATGCACTGTTCGGTGAAATGAAACCTGGCTTGGAGGCATGTTTACAAAGCTGCGCATAAGTTCCATTCAGCATTGAAATGAGTGTTATTTATATCCGTTTACAGTTAAGTGACAAATATAAGTATGCTAGCTTGAATGCAATTCAGGATGAGGATGAGATTTGTGCCGATAATAAGTTCTACAACATATCATAATAATCAACATGCACAACATCATTACTCTTCCATTTCGGAGGAGGCTGCCTGGACAGACAGTACTTTTGACTTGTTTGTCTGTCTCATTGGGAGAGAAGCATTTGAAGTTAGCACCATATCTTTCTTCTCGAAGGCATTACAATTTGAAAAATGACAATCGGTAGCTCTGAAGTGGCTTTTTGATTCAAATGCTACTCAATGAGAAAAGGTACGGCTAAACATTGTCATTTTTAATATACTGTGTAGATGTCATAAACGGTGAGAAAATGTTGAAAATGTATTATCGGCACATGCCTGTTTAGGATACTCAACTCCAGATCAAGCCATTTAGCTGAAGTTTAGTGGAATTCCCTTTATTCTTAAATGTGACTGCCTTTGGCCACTACCTAAAGGCCACTTCCTTTGCTCCTCTGTTGTCTTGAGCGACGTCAATGACCGCATTTATCTGCAGAGAATTATAATCATAACTGCATGTTATCAAGTGCCTCAGCCAATATCACAAAAACTGTCTTGAAGCAGCACACAATCAAAAATAATGTGTAGCAGATCAAACAATAATGTCTTGACTGATTGAAACTGCAACTGCGCTATGTTTATTCAGCCTGCATCTTCTTAAGCATAATAAAGTTAATGAGGATTTTAAGGCTCTGTGGTGTGTTTATGATGCGTCATCTCCACAGGATGTGCGGTGCCTTAGATAAAGTATTTTTGCTTTAATGACAGTTTGCACTCGAGCTTCAACAGAACATCAAGCTCATGCACACATGCTTCAGTCATGAGGAGAATCTGATTGTTTGTCCAGATCGGTTACCATGGTCAGTATCACAAATGTGCTTACAATTAAACTGGGACCTAGAAAGAGTACAGAATCTTGAATATTACTTTCTTCCTTTGAAATATTTAAAAATTCTAAAACCTCCTGTTTAGTTCCCAGATTTTCTGTGCGGTGTTATACTTTTTTTGGCATCACTGTATTGTATTGTGACAGAAAGGCCAATTAAATTAAACACAAACGAAGATGTTTCGTTTCTTTTCGTTGGCTATGTACTTGTACTCTAGCTCATCGACGATAAAGTTGAATCTAATCTAGACTAATTTGTTGATTGCATAAGTATTCACCCCCTGGGTCAATAGTTTTCAATTATGGATTTAAAGGTGGTCCATAATATGCCCAAAATAACTTTAAAAATAAATAAATAAATATTCACCTCACACCCCCAGGGTCCGGGGCTCGAGTCCCGCCGGGGTCCTGTGTGTGCGGAGCTTGGATGTTCTCTTCCCGTGCGTCGGGGGTTTCCTCCGGGTACTCCGGTTTCCTTCCCCAGTCCAAAGACATG